>PVJX010002280.1:0-133399 GCA_004027295.1 Dolichotis patagonum
GTGCCTGCCTGGCAAGTGTGAGGTCGTGAGTTCGATCCCTGGTACAAAAAAAAAAAAAAAAAAAAAAAAGACTTGGAACAAGTGACCGACACAACTGTCCCAGACAGAGGGCCGTGGCTCAGCCCTCGAGGGAAGGGAAATCCTGAGCGCGTCCCACGATGCGAGGGGCCCTGAAGATGCGCCCAGTCACATGAACCAGCCCCACGCGACACCGGCGTCCCGGTCCACCTCGGTAGGAGTCCCAGGGGTCAGAGTCCGGGGACAGGGAGCGGCCGTGGCTGGCGGGGCAGCGGGCTGCGCGGGGCGGCCAGGCCTGGTCCGGGGAGGTGCGGGCCGTGGGGAGGACGCGGGCGCGCTTCATTCACGCACCGCACACACTCAGCGTCCAAGTGATAGGCTTGTTACTGCAACAATAGCAAAAAGGGCCCGCGAGTCCTTCACAGGCAAGGAGCTGAGGAGGGAGGGTCGGCAGCTCGGAGGGAGGCACACAGCCGCGAGCGGGGCTGGCTCAGCGCGCGCTCTGCCGCCTGCCTCCTCCGAGGTCGGTTCTTACTCACGGTTGTGCTGGGTGAAGGTCTCAGCACCGCGTGCGACCCTCACAAGCACCCACGAAACAGTGGGGAAACTGAGTCAGAGGCGTTGCATCATCGGCCAAGATGGCGCCGGCAGCGAGCCTCGCGCCGGGCCTGCGTCGTCCCGCAGGGACGCCCGGGCCTCTCCCCCAGGAGACCCGGACGGCGCCCCCTGCCGGCCCCCAGCGCGGCTCGGCCCGGCGGGCGCTGAGGAGGCCGCTCAGCTCGCTGGCCCTGGCGTCCCTTCCTCGGCACCGGGCCGCCTGGAGGGGACCCCGTGGGCCGGCGGGCCAAGGCCACGGGCGCCCGCGGGAGCCCCGCTGCGTTCTGGAAGCTTCGAGGGAGGCCGCGTGGCCCGCAGCTGTTCCGGGTGGGAGGAGCCGCGTGGGCTGCGCAGGGAGCGAGCCGGCGGGAGGCGGGGAAGGAAGCTGCAGACGCGGAGGCCCGGCTGGCGCCCGGCCCCTCGGTGCCGGGGTGGGGCGCTGTGAGTCTCACCCTCGCGGGGACGGGGGTGCGTGGGGTGCTGTGAGTCTCACCCTCGCGGGGACGGGGGTGCGTGGGGTGCTGTGAGTCTCACCCTCGCGGGGAGCGGGACGGGGTGCACTAAACTGAGCCGGCCCGGGAGCCAGCACAGGCGCCGTGGGAGACGCACGCGGGCCACGGGCGCTGCTGCCCACGTGTTGGTCCGGAAATGCGTGTTTAGCGTGGACACCCGGAGAGCCACGAGGACACGGGGCGCAGCACGCGGTGAAGGCAGGAAGGAACAGCGCGATGGGGGATCCGATTTCCGCGTTTCCTGCATGAGAGGCTCTTGGGTTTTATGCAGCACGGTGGACAGTTAGAATTCCTATCAGTGATCACTGCTGAGGTTTCCTTGTTGGTAATCAGGTAGGAAATTAGGGGAAGAACTTGGATATTCTTTCGCTGAATTTTCTCCTATTTAAAATTTTTGCTGCTGGCACTGGGCGTGGTGGCTCACGCCTGTAATCTCAGCACTTGGGAGACTGAGGCAGGAGGATTGTGGTGAGTTGGAGACCAGCCTGAGCTACAAAGTGAGCACAAGACCAATCTGAACTGCATAGCAAGATCCTATCTCAAAAAAGACCAAAAAAAAAAAAAAAGCCTTTTTTTACTTTCAAACGTGGTGACACATGCCTGTATTCCCAACACTGGGGAGGCTGAGGCAGGAAGATTGTTGTGAGTTCAAGACCATCCTAAGCTATTTAGTAAGATCAAGACCAGCCTGAACTGCATAGCAAGAGACCTTGTCTCAAAAAGACCAAATATATATATATATATATATATATATATATATATATATACACAAGAAGAACAGTAACTAATACTTACTGAGAACCTGCTATGTGCCTGACATCTGTATGTATATATGTGCATGTCTGTGTGTGTATCCCTAAATAATTAGACCAAATTTAAAAGATACTTAAGGATAGAGTTGGCAAAAGGAAGTAAAATGAATTTTACAGATGTGCCTTCGCTGATTTTTTTTTTAACGCTAAGTAACGAGATGACGATAATAAACATCGTTTCCCAGAAGTGTTTGAAAACACTGTTTACAGAATGTTTCTGCTCAAAACAAAAGATCCGATTGTGTTGCTACATGTAATGGAAGCAATGCGCAGACGGATATAAGACAGATGAGGATTCCAGGGTGAGTCCTGACACACACATTCGGAGCCCGTGGCAAGCCGCTACCCAGTCTGCGTTACTATTTTCTGGGCTGTAAAATTCAGAATAATAAAGGTCACTGCAAGACTATGATGGGACCCAAAGGGAGACGGTGCATGAAAGCGTATACCCTGTACCTATCAGGAGCTGTAACTAATACTAGTTTCCCTCTACTGTCCAGAAAGTTTCAAGTCCTGGAATTTTTCACTGGTATCTGAGCTGCCTGCACAATATTAACATCTCCCAGTTATGCTAAGGAGCAGCCGTATTGAATCTGCGTCCGTGGCCAGAGCGGTGTGAGGCTGTTAAAGTGCAGCACAGGCAGGAAACCTGACATCCAGACTGCAGCTGACTCTCTGATAGCGACTCTTAGCTCAGCCCTCGCCTCTGACTCATTCATTCATTGTCCAGTAAACCTCAACAGAATCACATACACACAGTGCAAAGGATTCAACTGACACGACTGTTTCCCTGGGGCAGGAGATTAAAGACTGTGCTTGTAAGTAAGCAAAGAATCTAGAAAGACCATTTTTTTTTTCCAACATGACCCTTCTCTGCACTCCTCCAATGTTTCCCCCATCAAAACATTTATACCATCTCTTACAAAAGTAAGGATTTACTTGTCCTCTTAAAATGTGAATAAGTGGTAGAGCTAAGGTCTCCCGGGGGGTTTATCTACACCAGTGACCAATATTAATAATCTGCCAAACAGCAAGAAAGAACAGCTTCAATCACAAAGCCTCCTGTTGCTCCCTAAGTCAAATTAACAGCCTGCCACTGGCAGCTAAAGTGGGACATGTGTGTCAGGTACCCTTAAAACTCCTTACACGGTTTCTAAAAGCGTAATTTCACAAAGTCGGTGCTCCAGAAATACTTATTAGACTACAAGGACTTTGTTCTGTTGGGCCACCTGTCAGCACCACCCTCAGCAATGTCCCTGCAACCAGGCCACTACCATCAGCTTCTTGGGACTCCTGTGTGACGTCCTGAGCAACTGTTCACAACAGCAGCTCAAGTGAGGGTGAGTCCATGGCGAGGGAGACTAGCCTCCAGCACTGGAACCCAGGGCTGAGCTTGGAACAGGAGCCACAGTGCAGGACAGGGGCACCCCGGCAATGGCAGCCTGGAGCTGAGAGGAAAGCCCTTCCACGGCGACGTCGTTCTCACGTTTGCAGCATCCCCCACCGCAGTGGACTGAGCAACTGGAAGAGTGTTCAGGGGAGGACTCACCTGAGATCCATGTCTCCGTCCACCCAGAAGGTGAAGATGTTAGAGACGGTGCCCCCGGGGCAGCACCCCATGATGAGGACAGCCACTGCCTGGACGGGCTTCAGAGAGAAGCTGATGGCCAGGAGGTAGGCGGTCAGCGGCATGAGCCCAAACTGGCAGAGCAGTCCCACGGCGACACCCCAGGGCCTCCTGAGATGCCACCAGAGCTTCCGGACGTCCACAGAGCACCCCAGGGAGAACATGACCATGGCCATCATCATGGCAGACCCGACGGTGAAGACCAGTCCCAGGCTCCCGCGCCCCTCGGGCATCCAGGGCAGCTCCCACTCTGAGCTGTTGGCAGGGCAGCCAGGGCTGCCGGAGCAGTTGGCCGTCATCTCCTCCACCCAGCATCCCAGTTAGCCGGCGACGACGGCTGGGCAGGTCTGTCCTGCCACGCTTTGTAACAGTGCCACTGACTCAGGTGCTGAGAACCAGTGCAGTCGCGATTGGCTGGCCAGGTGATTCACCCTAGTCCGACGGATGCATTCGCTGGTGGCATCATAAAAGCAGTGAGCAGAGGCTTGGGCGTGCAGTTCACTGCTGAGCGAGGCTCTCCCTCTGCTCCTCCTCACCAGTCAGCAGCACTCAGGAGAAACGAGGCAGCAGCGTCATCGTCAAGTGGAGTGGCCAGGCTGTGTGGTCAGCGCCACACTGTGCTCCAGAAAAGTAGGCTGCGTGCAGAGACATAATTTTCCCAAACCCAGAAGGGGTCTTAAGAGCCAGGATGCAGGGTGATGAGGAGAGCACGCTAACTCCGGAAAAAACAAGGCGGCTCTGCCGAGCCACGCCTCCTAGCGTGAGCTAAGCAGGGCTGTGGGAAAAATTAAAGCAAAAGGAGGCTGCTTAAGGGAACGTCGGGGGAGGCTGGAATCATTTCAAGGGCCCTTCAGAACTGGCCCGGGTGCCACTTCTTTCTGCTGCAGGAGGATCTGTCTCTGTAGCCAGTAGCTAAATGCCTGCAAGAATAAGACGGTATTAAGCACCAGAAGTTGTCACATGAAACATGTGGAAACACATTTCTAAGCTGATGCAATGCCAGAGAGCTGTGGCTTTCTTGTGGAGACCCCCAGGGCTGCTGGGGAAGTGTGGGAGCCCTGCCTGGCCAGGCAGGCTCCAAACACACCACCCAGGGCCCTGAGCACGCTGCCACCTGGTTACAGGAACCAGCCAAGGACAGCAGGGTCCACGCCTTCCCCAGCCCGCCCTGTATTGGAGGGGCAGTTGGTTGGCATCAAGGCCACCATGTCTGCTGCTCAGCCTGTCCCAGGGGACACGTACCACAGCGTCTGGTGTGGGGTAGCAAGTTGTCTTCCCTGTCCAAAGGCAGCAGGCACGCTAGCTGTGTAGATGCAAGCTGGATTTAACTGTAAACACATTGTGACTGTGGGAACAGGGCTGGGAGGCTGGCGGGAGGGGCAGCCCCACAGGACTCCCAGCTTGAGTGGGCAGCATGCCAGGTGACGGGTGCGCCAGTGCTTTACCCACATGTGACTGCATCTGCTGAGGTCAGAAGCCTATTTTTATGTACCTATTTAGTAAGAAAAGGTGCGAGATGCTTCCGTCTGATAATGTCAGAAAGTCCCATAGCAGACCCTTTATCCCTGTGAGTCACCCATGGGCCCTGCCCTGTTACACAAATTCAGGTTCAGTGAATGCCTCATTCCTGGTGAGGGTGACCTAACAGGAACTTCTGTGATTGGCTGAGTATTCAGCTTTGATAGCTGAGGGTTCCTACATTTACCCAGGGGTGTTAAGGAACCTCGGTGGCCAGGTGACCTCGGCCACTTCCCTTTCGAAATTTAGAGTTACCAAAAATTCTGAAATAAAGCCGGTGTGCACACCTGTGACCCCAGCACTCAGGAGGCTGAGTCATGAGGATCCCCAGTTAGCAGCCAGCCTGTGCAACTCAGTGAGCTCTGTTTCAAAGTGAGATTAAAAGGCAGGGTGTGTGCGGCAGACGGTAGAGAGCTTGCTAGTATGTGCAAAGCCCTGGGTTCAAAAAAATTCCCTAATTAATAGGATGATTCCAACTGAGGTCTGCTCTCGGGAATGCAAATCAAGGTCCTGTTAGCCGCCGAGAAAGAGAGGGGAGTCCCAGTGGACCAGGGCTCTCTCTGGGCTCCGGCCATGCTGAAGGCACAGGGTGACATAGCACCTGACAGAAGGGACCCTGAGGGCCCAAGTCTGGGCACCAGCACTGTGTGCAAGGCCAGGACCAGAAGCAGCATGGTGGCCTGGGCAAAGGCAGTGGCCCTGAGGCTCCCCTGCAGCCCGAAGTCCTGACAAGAGTGGCAGTGGCCATCGGGGGGCAGGGAAAGCCAAGGCTGTCCGCTGTGAACCCGTGTCGTGCAGGGAGGTCCCGCTCCCACCCTGCTGACCTGCAGGATTCAAGGGACCAATTAGACGGTGTAAAAAGGTGGCCTGTGACGTGGCTCCAAGACCCTCACAGTTATCCTTCCCTGCTGTGTCAGGAGGAAACGGGGCCCAGGGCTGTGTGCTCTGTCCACGGTGACCAAGCAGCTGGACCACAAAGCTGCCCCTCATTCAGTCTCTGCTCGAATCCTCATACCCGAGGAGCCCGGCAGGGGAAGCCACGAGAGGCCATCAGCGATCTGGTCCTCTCAAGGGTGGAGGCCACTCCCGTGCACAGCCAGGGCCAGAGCTCGCCCCCCACCACGGGGACATGGCCAGTGCAGCCCTGGTCTCTGATTCTGTCGCCTGTGCTCACAGTGTGAAATGTTTGCACATCCTCCTGACAGCCTGCTCCATAAACCTCAGCCAGCACTTCACCTGTCACCGCAGAGAGCGGCAGGGATAGATTATCCTCGGACAGCGACCTGAGGCCTGCACAGCACAGGCTGGGAACTACAGGCTGAGGCTGTGGAATTGTTTGCCCAACTCAAAATCAGCACAAGGAGAAACTTCTGCAATCTGGAAGAACGTAAACATCCTAGAGGTACCAGGTATGATGGTGCACAACTGTAATCCCAGCACTCAGGAGGCTGAGGCAGGATGACTCCTGTGAGTTTGAGGCCAGTCTGGGCTACACAGTAAGTTCAAGTCCTGCCTGATCTATATTATAGAGCAAGCAAGACCCCATCTGAAAAAAAAAAAAAAAGGAAGCACATTTTCCAGATTTCTTTAATATGTTTTCCTGGATTGCAGTCCTTTTTAAAAATTAATCTCAAATGTCTCTCTTCTTGAAAAAACACAAAAACAAAATACAATAACATACTTGCCTACCCATCCTACCCATAAGGAAAAGACATTTTTAGAGGTGGGGATGTATTTCCTCGGTAGAGCACTTGCCTAGCAGGCCACGCCCTGGGTCTGATTCCCAGCACTGAAAGAGAGAAAAAAAAACCTGTTTGAGACAGGGTCTTATTATGTAGTTGAGGATCGCTTTGAACTCACTAGGTAGCCCAGGCTGGACTCAAACTCATGGTGATCCTCCCGCCTCAGCCTCCGAGTGTTGAGATTACAGGCGTGTACCACCACATCTGGCAGGAGAGAGAATTTCTAAAGTGACTATCCCAGTTTTTAAAAATGTTTTAATGTGAAAGAGAAACTGATTTCCTATAAGTAGGACTAAACATTCATAAATATTTCTGAAAACTCTTTAGAAATATTTACTTACAGCCTTTGTTACTATAAATCTAAGAAAGCGCCCAAATACGCTTCCATGTTAATAAACATGCATTTTTTTTCTTCTTTGGGAAAGAGTCCTACTTATAATAGCATTGTCACTTATAAACACATTATTATTTATAATAGCAACACATTCGTAAAGTAGAACACTGGGAACAAAGGTCCAAGACAAAACTAAGTACGTAGTGGTACCACTGTAGCGTGAGACATTATGGAGCTATTTAAAAGGAAAACATTATTTTGACACAGTGAAATGTTTATGATAGGAGGTTAAATAAAAAATAAAATGCTCCTACTTGCATTAAAATAATAAGCCCAAAGTGGGCTGGGGACGTGGTTCACAGCAGGCCAGGCTGAGCATGTACAAGACCCTTCACGGGCTGATTCCCGTGAAGTCATAATGATCATCAGAATCAGAATCAGTCAGAATCAGAGTCAGAATCAGAAGGCAAATCAATGGAAAGAGTCCAGACTTTTCCAGGCAGTTACCTCTGTACTGAGGATTATGGGTGATTTTTTTCTCCTTATTGGAATTTAAACTATTTAACATCTTCAGAATAGCTGCTGATTACTATTTTTATAATCAAGAAAATAAGGAACCAAAGGCAAAGAAGTGAGGAGTAAAACAGTGGCCGTCCTGCGCAGCGGCTGCCCTCAGTGTTGGCCACAGCGGGTGACTCCGATGACCTCCAGGCCTCAGGTGTGGACGGCTGTTGCCTCCGCTCTTGGGTTTTATGAGAGCACCTGACAAACCCCGGCTGCCAGGGAGACTCACCTGCGGGCGGTGAGAGTCAAGGTTGAGAACGACCAGCCAGTCCCGACCAGAGAGGAGTGCAGGCGCTTCCTGCTCGCCCCCCAGCCCCTTCGCACGAAATACTCAGCGCGGGGCGAACAACATGGTCAAACCCTCTAGGTCCTGCCCCAAGCACAGGATACTCGATGTCACCCGTGGTCCTCTTCTCGACACCCCTTCTGGCCCCAGCTCTGCATTCTTAAGAGGAAAGTCACAAGAAAGGAAAAACATCGCAAAGCCTGTTTACATCACCTGAGGCCAGTGTACCCCCAGCTGCGAAGAGTTTGTCTGCCAGGAGGACAGATTGCTGATCCTGGTTTCCTGACTGATAACCACCACCACTCCCTGGGTCCTTCTGGTATGCACTGAGTCCCCAGGAGAGTCCCCACTGTGTCACACTTTGTCCTCCCCGCAGCCCTGCCAAGCAGAACCCTCGGCACCTCATTTCCCTCAACAGAGAGGCTTGTGGGAATCAAACTGGCCACGGTAATGCTGGTGAGCAGTACAGGCAAGACTTTTATAAACAGACAAGCGAAGCCGAGGGCAGCAGGCACCTGGGAGGCCCTGGGCCCAAGAGAGAGTCCGGATGACCAGGTCTTGGTCAGAGGAGCAGGAGCCTGAGGTCAGAGTTAACAAACGCCTGGCAGACATAAAGTCCAGAGATGTAACAAGTGAGGTGACAGCTAGGTGATGGACACCCACTGTGATGCCTTCTCCTGCCTGTCTAGAAAACGTTTTCCCTTCTCACATTGATATTTAATGAACCACTGGGATAGGATGGTGGCCAAGAGTCTTGTACAGACAGAAGCTTGTATGTGCCTTGAATCCTGGTAGGCCCATTTTTAGTTCAAGTAAACTGGTATTATTACTGCATACGTGTTAAGGGAACAATCCAAGATGAGATAACTATCATAAATATATGTGCACCAAATACCGACACACCCAGTTACATGACAGACACTAATGGATACATAAACACTGATACATTTGTAATCTGGGAACCTCAACATCCCCACTGTCAAAAATAGATCAACTAGACAAAAAATCAACAAACATCAGGGCTGAATCAAATCTTTGAACAAATGGACTTAGTAGATGTCTGCAGTATTCTACTCAATATCAGAATATCCATTCTTCTCAGCAGCACACAGACTTTCTCCAAAATACCAGCTCATAGAATATGCTTAAGTAAGTGCAAAGGAATTGAAATTATCTCATGCATCGTATCAGATCTTAGTGCAATGAAATTGGAAATCAGTGGCAAAAGAAACCAGAAAAACTACATAAACACATGGAAACTAAACAATACCTTCTTGAACAACCAAAGGGTCACAGGTGAAATTAAGGAAGGAATTAGGCAGTTTCTACAGTTAAATGATAAACCCAGTACAACATACTGGAATTTCTGGGACATGATGAAGGCAATTCTATGAGGGAAGTTTACAGCAGTGAATTCCTACATCAGAAAAATGGAGCAAGCTTAATGTTAAACCTCAAACTTAATGTTAAACCTCAAACTTCTAGAAAAAAAACAAGTTAAAATCAAAACTTGTACAAGAAAATAAATTCTAAAATCAGAGCAGAAATTTAATGCAATTGACACTAAGAAAACACTACAAAGAATCAATAAATTGAAGAGTTGATTCTTTGAAAGAGTAAATAAAATAGACAAACCCTTAGCCAATCTTATATTTTTTAAAAAGTCCATACCCATGCAATTAAGGATGAAAAGGGAGAAATCCCAATACATCCTATAGAAATCTAGCAGATCATCAATACCTACTTTGAGAAACTGTATTCTAATAAGATGGAAAATTCAGAAGAAATGGATAGATTCCTAGATACATATGAATTATCAAAGCTGAACCAAGAACATATCGAAATTCTAAGCAATTCAAAAAAAGTCAATGAAATTGAAGAAGTAATTTTTAAAAACTACCAACAATAATACTCCCAAAGTCATTTCTAGAAGCAAGTATTACCCCAGTAACAAAACCAGAGAAAGACCCAAACAAAGAAGAGAACTACAAGCCAATCTCTTCAATGACTATACATGCAAAACTAAGATACTGGCAAGCAGAATGCAGCAAATCATCAAGAAGATTATACACCATGACCAAGTGGGGTTCATCCCAGGGATGCAGGGATGGTTCAACACACACAGACCAATAAATGTGATACACCATATAAACATAGCAGGACAAAAATCATGGGATCATCTCAATAGATGCAGAAAAAGCATTTGACAAAGTCCAATACTGATTCATGATAAAAACCCTACAGAAAATTGGAATAGAAGGTCATTATCTCAATGTGATAAAGCCATCTATGACAAACTAGCAGCCAATATGACACTGAATGGACAAAAACTGAAAGCTTTCAGCCTAAAATAAGGAACAAGACGAGGTCCACTATCACCACTCATTCAATATAGTTCTAGAAACATTAGCCTGAACAATTAGACAAGAGAGAGAAAAGGATTAAGGATAGAAAAAGAAGTTAAATTATCATTATCTGCACAGATGACATAATACTCTACATAGAAGACCCCAAAAACTCCACCAAAAGACCCCAAGATTTTGTTTTGAATTGAGACAGGGTCTTGCTGTGTGGTTCAGGCGGGCCTTAAACCCACTATGTAGCCCACAATGACCTTGAACTCACAGCAATCCTCCTGCCTCAGCCTCCCAAGGCCTGGAATTACAGGCATGCACACCACTGGCAAGATCTCTAGATTTAGTAACCAAATTAAGCAGTATAGTGGGATATAAAGTCCATGCTAAAAATCAGTAGCACTCCTATGCATGAAAATCAAACTCAGAGAGAAATTAAGGAAACTATACCTTTCACAGTTGCATCAAGAAAAATGAACTACTTAGGAATCAGTCTAACAAAGGAAGTAAAAGACCTTTACACTGAAAACTACAGTACTCTGAAAAGGATACTAAAGAGGATGTCAAAAAATGGGAAGATATCCTTTGTTCTGGGACAGACAGAGCCATATAGTGACCATACTTCCAAAAAGAAAAGAAAAGGGGGAGAGGAAAACAATAGAAATAAAATTCTGTAAATAAAGAGGGAATAAAGGGAGGTGCATCAGAAAAAATTAAAATATGTCATATACAGGTACAGATTCCCTAGGATGAACGTTATCATTGTGTATGTCAAGAATGTACCAGGAAAATGTTTTTAAGTAAGCTGGGTTTGGTGTCAGAGGTGGGTCTCAGTTTGCCGGGGAGTGGCCATTTCTAACCTGAGCTCCAGTCATTTCTGGTGTAAAAATGACCCAACAGTCCCGGCAGCCACTCCGTTTCGGGTCTCCTCTGACTACTGGGAGATGTTTCTCTCCTCCTGGTGAACTCTCCTCCTGTCTACTTCATTCTCCAGCTTTGTGAAACACTGGGGAACCCCCAGACGACGCGCCTCGAAAACAAGAGCAGCTGTCTCCATTTTGGACAAAAGGGCCCTGTCTCCCTGTACTGCTATGTCAGAGCTGGCTGGGTTATTTCCTTGTCCCTCCAACTGGCTTTAAGTAATGTAAATGGGGCTGGCTGAGGAGCTGATGTGTCACCTCTGAAGCAAGAAGGTCAGTCTTATCCGCCCAGTGACTCCCCAAATATGTGGCTGAGCTGGGCAGGGTGGAGAGCCCTGCTCCATGCTGTGGGCTGGGACTGAGCCTCGAGAAACAGGCTGTGACTTCCCAGGGCAAACAGGACGGTGCATCAGAACTGAAGCACTGACCCTAAAATTATTAGGTACTGCCTCTGCTGTGGCTTGCAGATTGCTCTCTGTGTACTGCAGAGGTGACCTCAGACCACCTACCTAGCCTGGCTCACAGTAGTCAGGGCAGTCACTTAATTCCCGCCCCCTCACTGTCACTCATTCCCGAGCCACTCCCACCATGGAGAATTAATAAAACCTGGGTTGGGCTGTGGGCGTGGCCTTTGTTCTGGTGAATACCATCTTGGCTGGACTGAGGATCCCTGGGCTCCCCCCCCAACTGTATGTATGTATCACTGTCTTTCTTCTCACGGTGGACTGCACTGAAAGTGGTAGATTGGAATTAACTCACTAGAATTCCAGTAACATCTCCTTGGGATCACAATTATAAACCTTCCCGGACCATGACGAGGATGGGAAAGGGTTCTCTACCAGAGGCAAACTCAAGTGATGTCACTATAAGATGAGGAGAGCTGACTCCAAGACTATTCTATAAAAACAAAACAACAGATCGTAAGTTTTACTTATATAAAATAGTCCTCTTGCTAAGCTAACTATCACATCTTGATTGCTATGGTTCACCTTACAAAAGGTTTTTTGGTATTGGAAGTACTGGTGAACCCAGGACCTTTGCACTTAGCTATAGCCCCAGAATTCCCTTTCTGTTCATTTTACTTTGAGGTAAGATCTCACTAAATTGCTAAGTTGCCCAGGCTGGGCTCGAACTTGTGATGCTGTCTCCTCAGCCTCACTGAATGCTGGGATTACAGGCCTTTGCCACCATGCTTGGCTGTTACTAAACCTTTAACTCGGGTGCTAATTGACAGTCTGAAAGAATAATAAATCACACTGAAATGAATAAGACCTTAATTTAATGTCTGAATGACTTTTATCGTGAAGTAATTACCTGGTTCAAACATTCATGATCTTAAACACAAAGAGTATTTCCTCATGCCAGTCTGTAAACTCCTTTACAGCAGCCTCCCTACAAAAATAAATACATACAGCCCGTTCTTGACCCTGTCAACTAACTACCCGCCCAAAAGGGGACAGAGGAAACCCGGGCAAGGCAGACATTTCACCATGCAGACTAGGAACGCGCTGTGTGTCCTTCCCTGACACACCTGTGTGTCCTTCCCTCACACAGCTCCGGCTGGAGGTTAAACTGCAAAGCCCAGGCTCACAGCATTGGAATCGCTTTCTCCGCACCCTCCCTCGTGAGGCCAAGAGGACACACAGCTCACTCCCTGGCCAAAGTAACCGGAAGTTTGCTGGTGAGACCAGCATTTCCTAGGCAGTCAGAGAGCCCTCCCAGGCACTGGGCTACGCACTTTGAGGTCTTCACTTGAGCTCCTCCAGCGCCTGTGCTGGGGCTCAGGAAACATGAGCCACGCCGGTGCCTGTCCTTATTCAGAACATCTGTTACACCCCACCTGGAAAATAAGTACCAGAACTTCACAAATTCTCCTGTGCGCCAGCTTTCAATTTTCTGGATTTTTGTTTTGTTTTTTCAAAGCATCCTGTTAGTAAAACTTGGAAGTTTATTTCACATACTAAAAAGGTCATGAGAAAGCCATATATGTATATATATATATACACACACACACACACACACACACATACAGTCATATGATCACATGAAGAAAGAAGCCCAGCATTAAGAAATAATCTTCCTCCTTTTTTTTTTTTTGAGACAGGGTCTCACCGTGCAGGCCAGGCTGGCCTTGAACTCACTATGTAGCCCAGGCTGGCCTCGAACTCACAGTGATCCTTCTGCCTCAGCCTCCCCAGTGCTGGGATTACAGGCGTGCACCACCACACCCGCTAATTTTCCTTTTATTTTGAAGGCAATTACGTCAGTGGAAACTATTCCTGCTGCTTGGACAAGGAAACTTCAGTGTGCGAGAATTCTGACACGCACTCTCCCAGGAGCATCTGTGTGAATCTCGTGCTCTTCAGTGCTGAGGCAGGAGCTGGGCACATGGCCCAGGCCAGGCAAGTCTGGTCATGTGGGGTTCGGGACATCCGTGTCTCACTGGCTCTACACAGCGGGTGGGAGCGGCAGATTCGATTCTAGCAGGAAATGCCGTACCCGGAGTCATTTCTTAGTGTGACAGAGAGTCTGCTTCTGCATACAGAAGCTTTGACAACTGCTTTGACAGAGCTGCTTTGGCGGAGACCATGCGAAGTGGGAAAATGACACGGAGGTCACAGTCTGCATTGCTGATGGTTTCAAAGTGCAGGGCAAGGCTTCACCAGAGCAGAGAAACAGTGCACTGGAATGGACAGCAGGAAACTTCTTAGGGGAGAAGTCCCAAGCTGAGAGGCTGTGCTCCTGGTTTAAATAGACCGACTCCCCAGACTTGAGCACTTGAGGCTGAGCCCCACGGACCCATGCTCGAAGGTGGCTGCATTGGGGGTTGACCCACTGGTGAGCTGGCCCATAGCGCTCGGGATGACCCGGAAGGGTGGATTCCTGCCCCAGCCCTTTCCTTCTGTTTTTCCCTGGCTGCTGGGAGCTGAGTGACTTTCTTCTGCCAAGTGCTTCTGCCATGGACCGAATCCTCTTCTAAAACTGCAAGCCAGGGGCCAGGGATTTAGCTCAGTGGCATGAGTGCCTGCATGGCAAATGTGAGGTCATGAGTTTGATCCCTGATACCAAAAAACCCCAAAAACCCTGCTAGCCCGGTTAAAGCTCTCTTCTCTTACGCTGCAGATGTCAGCAATTTTGCTGCACCAACAGGAAGATGACTGACAGAGGATTCTGCCACTTTCTCCTCCTCCTGTGAAGATCAAGCAAGACTAATAGACACTGTCCTCTGTGACAGGTAAAGTAGGTGAAGATCACGAGGATCCTCAGAAATTTCAGTCCTCTTCTCCCAAAGGGGCCAGCAATTGGACACAGAAATCTATCTTACTCCAAATGTTAGTGTGGGTCCTATTTGCACAGATGTGAGCAGGGGCCTAAGAACCTTGGTGAGAGCTGTCTGGGCAAATTCTTGGCGAATGTAATTTACATCTCAGCAGGTGATCAGTGCGGACCTCACAAGCAGCTTAGTGCGTGTCTTTCTAGAAGGGGCCCCTGGAGGTCAAGGGACCTATGACTGCATCTCAGTTCCACTACTGTGAAAGCCATAGCATCCTGCGTAATCGACAAACCCTTCCTTTACCCCCAATTCCTTCAGAACTAAAGTAGGAATATGAAAATGTACCAGGGTAAGCATACACCTACGTCCTGGTCCTTTCCCTCCTGGAGGTATTTACCTCCCTCCCTAATAAGAAATCGCCCACACAACACCCTCAACGGCTCTAATGTTTATCAGCCAATTCCAAGATAAGCAAAAGGTAACATCCATACGACACAGTGTGGATAAGAAGACACACCTAACAACGTGGGTCAACCCCAAAATAATTATGCTGAGTGTAAAAAGTCACATCAAAAAACAGTGCATATGGAATGCTTCCATTTGTAAAATTATCAAAACATTCCTACAAATTTATGGCACCGGAAAGCTAATAGATGGGTACTGGCCTGGAGCCATGATGGGAAGGATGGTGACTGAGGACACGGAACATTCTTGGCATGAGGAACATGTCCCTTAGCCTGACAGTGAGGACGGCCCACACACCACGCATCTGTCAGCACACCCAAGGGAACACTTGACGCAGGTGCAATTTATGGAGCACTCAATTGTCGCTCATTAAAGCTGGAAAGTATGCATGTCAAAAAGTAGATGAGGTATCCAGGTGTGACAGCACACACGAGTCCAGCACTCAGGAGGGTCAGGAGGACCGTCATGAGGTCAAGCTGAGCCTGGGGTTACACAGTGAGTTCAAGGACAGCCCGGACTACGTAGAGAGACCCTGTCTCAAAAACTGAAAATAATTTTTAAAAGGCTGAGGACTATAGTTTAGTAGTTGAGTGCATCCTTAGGATGCACAAGGCCTTGGGTTCAGTCCCCAGAACAGCGAAAGAAAGAAGAAAGGAAAAAAGGAGGGAAGGAAGGGGGAAGTAAGTTAAGGGAGGGATGGAAGAAGGATGGAAAGGAGAGAGGAAGGGACAAAGGAAGGAAGGAAAAGGAGAGAAATGAAAAAAAGTAAGAGGGAGGGAGGGGAAAGGAAAGGGAGATAGCAGAAAGGAAAGAAAGGGAGACAAAAGGAAAAAGATGAATGACAAAGAGGGAAATAGGGCCCAAACAATGGAACAAAATAAATCTCCAGAATCAACCCTAAGAAAAGAAGACCTCAGAATTACCTGACAAAGAATGCACAATAGTTATCACAAAGACATTCAGTGAACTAACAGGGAACATAGACAACTAGATAAAATCAAGAGACTAATGCCTGAACAAAATGAAAATAAACAGCGAAGAAACTGAAAAATAAGCAACTAAAAAAGATTTAAAAAATTATGATCTACTAACTGAATAGAAATATTCATCAGAGAGATTCCATGGTAGACTTAGTAAAGCAGAAAAAAACAGATCAGGGAACTTGAAACAGCTCATTTGAAATCAGTAAGTCAGAGGATCAAAAGAAAAAAGTGAAGAAAAAAACAAGCATATGGCATTTATGGGGATACCCTCAAACAGACCAGTGTATGCATTGCAGGAGATCCAGAAGAAAAAGAGAAAGGTAGTAAAATAGTGAAGAAATGATGCATCTCAAATTTGAGGAAGGCAGTAGACATACAAATTCAAGAAGTGCAGTGTACTCTAACCGAGATAAACCAAAGCGACTCACATCAAATACATTACAATAAACTACCAAGAGCAACTTGAAAGAGCCCAGAGACAGTGACTTGTCATGGACAAAGGCACCCTTCTTAGGTTACCAGCAAGTTTCTCAGCAGAAACCTTGTAGCTTAGAAGGGATTGGGAAAATACATTCGAAGTACTGAAAGAAAAAACTGCCAACCACAAATACTGTATCTGCCAAAACTGTCCCTTAATAATTTAGGAGAAATTAAAACTTGCCCAGATAAACCAAAGCTGAGTAAATTTACCACCACTAGATCTTCTTTACATGAAATGCTGGACAGTCCTTCAGGCTGAAACAAAAGAACACTAAGTAATACCACCAAACCACACAAAGATGTTAAGCTCTCTGGTAAGAGTAAATATACAGATAAGATACAGAATTCAGATGAGTTCATAGTATTGCTAGTGCATGGATTCTTTCCTTGCTTTCCTCCTTCCTTCCTTATCTTTTAAAAAAATATGTGTGTAAGGATCTCTGTATGTTGTGCAGGCTACAAACTCTTGGACTCAAGCAGTATTTCTGCCTCTGCCTTCTGAGCAGCTGGAATTACAAGTCTGAATAGCAGAATCTGAATAGCTGAAACCATGGCATCCAGCCCGGTAAATTACTTTTAAATTTGGTACAGAATCGTTTTAAAGAAAGTATAAAAAATAACTACAAATTTATGTTAATAGATACGCAATACAAAAGAAGTGATTTGTGACGTCAATGGCGAGGGAGGGCAAAAAATATGAAGGAATTTTTGTGTGCTGTTGGGGTTATTCTTCTATCAATTTTAATGAGGGCTTAATAACTTTAAGATGTATTTGTTCATTCTGATCTTTGTCTTGAACTGCTAGTCACGTCGTGGCTATCTCCAGTAAACAGAATCCTATCACAAACAGGGGGCCATAGCGGTCACGGGCCCTCTATTCTGCCCCTGACCACGTGGGAAGTTCCCATCCATGAATGGACAAGGAGTGACCAGGAGAGTTAGTCACCGGGCTAGGTTCCTGTCCCCTGCCATAAATAAGATAGCATTCCTGATTTTACATCATTTCGAGAGAGACAGATACCGCAACACACTTTTTCTTATTTTCAGTGTAATTTTATTTAAATATAGGCAATTCGAAGATGTTTAAAAAATATCCTATAATTAAAGGACTCAAGGCTGCCAGGAAAATGACGAGGAACAAAGCTTTCTCCTTTCCCAACTACAATGGACGGCGTTTTGCAGGTGGACACAGGTTTCATTTATCCTCTCCTCGGCTCTGAAGGAAGAGGACTCGTACAGCTTCCAGGCCGGGCAGCGAAGGGGGTGAGGTGCGTCAGGTCCCCGGCGGCTCCCCGCTCCCAGTAAGACGGCAGACAATCAGCACAGGGCGCTTGGCGCACGAACTGTCCACGATACTTTTCAGTGGAGATGTATGTGACAAGCTGGTAATTAGTGATTACTGCTTGTATATGACGGAGAATGTCCTCAGGTACAAGTGCTCATGTGTTGAACTAAAATATTAGGCCACAGAGTGTGACTCCAAACACGTCAACCAGAACAAAACCAAATTTTGAAAATTCGAGATTTCTGGTCTCCACAAAACTCAGCAGTCCGCCCAATGTTACATGCCTTTTTATCTAGATTAGGGTAGCGATGTCTAACCCAAAGGCAGTCTCCTGTGCCAGGCAGGTTTCAGCCGTCTCCACGACAGCCCTCTGAATTAGGGACCATCATTATCTCCACCGCTGCCTAAGAAAACGTGAAGTCGGAGATGAAGTCCCCCTTGCCGAGTCAGAGTACTGCGCACAGCGGGGCCACAATGCACGAAAAACAGGCAGCTCTGCTCTCACGCACGCTACCCAGAGCTGCCGGCCAGCCCAAGTCCGTGCCTTTCACGGAAGATACAAGAAAACCTTAAAACGCCAAATGAATCACCTAAAACTCCACTCAGTTGTGCTTAAATATAACACGATCTCCAATACGTCTTACTGGATTCAAATTCCCCATCTCCAACCACCTGCGAATCTGAGTTTTCTCTATAATCAGACCTTCTTCCTGACTTCCTGCCTCTGTCAGGTACGTCTGTGTGTCCACGGGTTTGGGGCTCATTCCAGAGAGAAAACGTGAAATTCATCAGACAGAAACAGTTGTGGCTGTATCTAGATGTCTCCCCGAAGCTTCGTGGGGTCACGGGGTGGGCGAATCCGGGGTGTGTGACCCTGGGATGGAGGATGTGGGATTCATAGATTACTGATGGTTTGGCGTAGTTCTGGGTAGGACTGCGGGTGCCCCTCCCTGGGCGTAAGTGCTACCCTAAGGGCAGTCAGCCCGGACGGAAGAGAAGGGACAGAAAGCATTGTTGCTTGTTGCTACTTGTCACTTCCTACTTCGTTGCTTTGCTGCCTTCTGCCTGCCATGAATCGTTCTCTTCTGCAATCCCCCCACCTGAGAACCAGCCGGCTATGGTCTGAACCCTCTAAACCTGGGAGCCGAAGAAACCGTCCCTCCTTTAACTTTGTATCAGGTATTTTGTCTCAGCAATGAGAAAAGTAACTAAGACAGACTGACTTTTTTCTTTTGGCAAGTCAGAACCAAAGTTAAATTCTAGTTGCTGCTTTAAAAGTACCACAGAAGAGGGGATTTAGCTCAGTGGCTTAAGCGCCTGCCTGGCAAGCACAAGGTCGTGAGTTCGATCCCCGGTACAAAAAAAAAAAAATCCCTGAAAAGTACCACAGAAGAATAATAAATGATGTTTTGCTGAAAAATGGAAACTGGAGATTTACAGAACTATGATCTACCATGTTTCTTAACCAAATAATTTTTTTGCAGAGTTTGTCATTTTGAAGAAAATTTTTCTCACCTTCTTTCTAATCCTTCCTTGGTATCTCAAAGATGCAAATTCAAATTGATGCATCTTCAAAACACTGCCTCTGGCCAGGTGTGGTGGTGTCCATCTGTAATCCTAGCATTTGGAAGGCTGAGGCAGGAGGATCACCACAAGTTCAAGGCCAGCCTGGGCTAAATAGTGAATTCAAGACCAGCCTGAACTATAGGGAAAGACCCTGTCTCAAACAAACAACAAACAGTCTCCAGCGAGTTTTCTCTTCCATTAGTGCGCTTTTGCAAAAATCAAGCCAGCAGAAATGACAGAACTCCAGAAGCATTTTTATCCACTCACAGTGCTGTAAATGGACCAGGTGTGGCAGGGACCAGGAGATGGCAGAGGTGTCCACGACGACCCACATCCACAGGCAGCCTCCTTCAGCCATATGGGGTGGATCGGTACAACACAGGAACTCAGCAAAGACTCCAGTGTGACACACCTGTCACTTAGGTTGTAGAGGTCTTCTCAAGCCCACGTCCCTTGCCCGTAAGGACATCTGAATTTCCTCAGATGCATCTTCTTGGCACTTCAGTTTAGTCAGGCGCTTCATTTCATACTCCCTTTCAAGTCTGATGGCTAAAAAGTAAAATAAAATCTGTGAAGCAATCTGACTGGCATTTTCCACCAGGTTTAGTGTATTCAGTAGTGAATCACATACAGCCGGGCAGGGTGGCACAGGCTTGTAATCCCAGCACTTGGGAGGCTGAGGCAGGAGGATTGCTTTGGTTTGGGGGCCAGCCTGTTGAACAACCAAAATGCTAGGGCTACCGAGATGGGAAGGAGCCTTTGGGGCTGAACAACACAGTTCAGTGTCTCCCTGGCACTTACACTCCTCTGAAGGCAGCAGCCCTTCCTTTGTGTCACATTTTGAGAGCTGCAAGGAACTCCCATAGGCGATCTCTCCCAGAAAAGGCAGTCTGGAGTTGACTAGGTTCGAGTACCAGGTCTTCGTCAGCAGCACGAGGTCCCAGGGCTCCCGTCTGGGGGGAAATGCGCTCGTTTGTCCAGTGCACACTGCTCATGCAGCGTGGTAGAGGACAGCCTGCTCACACCTGACCCCTTACCGGGCACTGGCTCTCAGGGGAGGGGCTCCGGGTTCCCCAAGGTGGCAGCTCTGGCAGGAGCAGCGGCCCAAGACGGGGACCACTTTACAGTGACCAGAGACCATGGCCACGTCACAGCCACCCCTCTGCCACGTAAGGGGATGCAGAGGAGACCTGCGGGGACTCAGTGCAGGGGCCAGGGCTTAGGGAGGGGGAGGACGGGACCCTAACTGCAGCGTTAGGACAGTAACTACGGACCGTAGGTGGCGGGTTCGAGGCCAGCCTGGGCTACACAGAGAGATCCTGTCTCCAAAAAACAACAGAATGAAAAGGGGCCGAGGTGAGGGGTCACCTCAACAAATGAACCCGGAAAAGCGCTGCTACTGTTCTTTTGCTTAAACATCATGAAAAGCCTGGTCCTGAGCCCCGGGGGTGCCGGGGAGCCCAGGTTCACAGAGCTTGGCACAGCCAAACCCGCGTCAGGGCCGTCTGGGTGTGTGGCCTGCGCTCTCTCCGACCCTCCTCCCGCTTGCTGTAGAAGCCTGTGGGAGTCCCCATTTCCAGAGCAGTGCGATGAAGAACGGGTCACTCAAGTCACCACTGAGGGTGACTATCGTGTCCCAAGCTGTGGCAGGGCGGCTCACCAAACAAAGCCGAAGGGAAGGGAAGGAAAGGCAGAGCGGAACCACTTGGCCGTGGCGTGCGCTCCCCAAGGTGCCCAGCACCCTGGCCTCAGCACCCCGGGGCGCCCCGCCTTCACCGCCCAGCTGCAGAAACTGCACTATTGAGGCACGGAGAAGGGGCAGGCAGGCCAGTTCGGGCCAGGACTGGAGCCCGGTCTCCCCGACAGCAAAGGCATCTGTGCCACACAACCTACCAAGTGGGGTACAAAATGACGCTTTGCACCCGAGGACAAGAGCCATGTACTGAACCAGGCGTCCGACTTGCAGGTATACTGGCTAGAGTGGACTTACAATGACGGGCAAGGGCGGAAACTTTTTTTTTTTCTTGAGTCAGGGTCTCGCTATGCAGTTCAGGCTGGCCTTGAACTCACTTTGTGCCCCAGACTAGCCTTGAACTCACAGCGATCTTCCTGCCTCAGCCTCCCACGTGCTGGGATTACAGGCGTGTGCCACCACGCCCAACGTGGAAACTCTTCCAGAGAAGATTCAGACCTCGAGCCTGGCACTTGGTTCGCCAAGGGCAGTGATCTGACCGCGCTTTCCTGACCTGCCCTCCCCTCTGGAAGTGCGACTGCGGTGCAGGGACCGAGGACCCTGGCCCTGCTGCGACCGCCCTGCACCGAGTCTGCAGGCCCCAGGCCCGGCCCGCGCCGCCCGCGCTTACACGCTGTAGCAGCTGCCCCGCAGGATGCGCTGCACCGTGTTCTTCCTGGGCAGCCCGTAGGCCATGCCGAGCCGCCCCCGCGACGTCCTCACGCAGGCCCGGGCGGTGTCACAGGCGCTGGGCCACTTGCCTGCAAGGACCGTGACACCCCGAGGCTGGCCTTCCCCTAAATGCGTGCACAGCCAGGGATGGTGACCCAGAGGCCGCGCCGAGCGCCCGCCCCTGCCCTCTGCACGAGACAGCAGCGCAGGCCGGACGGCTCCGCCGGGGCAGGGCCGGGCACAGCGCGGGCCCTAGGTGTCCCCGCAGCGGAGGGCCAAGCCCCGGCGCTGGGGACAGCAGCTTCCCGCAGCACAGAACGCCACCCCGGCCACCCCGACCTGCTTCCCTCCTCCAAAACCTGGCCTAAAAGTGGCCGAGCCAGGCGTGGTGGCTCACGCCCGTGATCCCAGACTCAGGAGGCTGAGTCAGGAGGATCCCGGCGATTCGAGGCCTGTCTGGACCACGTACAAGCAAACACGGAAGCGGCCTCGTCTTGGCCCCAGCCCCGGGACCCGAGTCGAGTGAATCAGTGCTGCCCTGGCCCTGGGTCCCTCCTGTCCCCACGCCCGCCACGCCCTCCTCAGGCTCCTACCTGGTCTGGGCAGGATGAGCGGTCCGGCCGCGAACCAGGGCTGTGCGACCCTGCAAGTCCCGCCCGCCGGCATCCCGGGGGACGCCCACGTCACCCGGCCCAACAAAGGGCTTTGTGCTGCCACAGCTCTGCGCACCACGGTGACCCCAAAGGCCGAGGGCGTGGCTCAGGGTTCTGTCGTGCGGTGACCCCACCGCCGCTGTCCTCTCCAGAGGGGCGGAGTTTCCTATGCTGAGCCCAGGCCCGAGGGTGATGGCCAGCGGAGGTCTCAGGGCAGCTGCATCTGACCCCGTGGCCTGGCCGCGGCCCCGGAGTTGGAGAACTGGCCTGGGGCCCAGTCTGCCACTCGTGAGCACGACCTGGCAGCATCGCCCGCTAAGCCGCAGCTTCTGCGCACCGGGGGTCGCAGCCTGCATTTCGCTGGAGACGACGCAAGACACGCTCCTGTCCCCGGTCAGGGTCTACACCTTGCCTACTTTGAATTGCTTTCACCCAGCAACAAGAAAAGCGCTTGAGACTCCTGCCTATGTGTGAGCCTGGTTTTGACATAAATACACTTTCCGGGTCTCAAAAGCAGAAAGGGGTCGGGGTAGAACTCGTCTAACGTGCAGGAGGCCCTGGGTTTCATCCCCTGGACCTTCAGTAACACTCGTGAAATGGTGCATGGCAAAACCGCGGCCTCAGACCTTCCCCTTTAGAGGTGTGAGAGCGCAGGGGAGCTGCCCAGGGCACAGGCGGACGGCAGGTGGGAGCCTCCGGGAGCCGAGCCTGGCCTCCTTTGCTGACCAGGCAGCGAGCACCACACAGGTGAGGTCCGGGCCGCAGCGAGGGCAGCAGAGCAGCTCTCGAGTTCTCGGCAGGGCTGGCTGCCTGCGTGCGTGTCCAGTCCTGTGCCTGGCTCCGCTCACGTCCCTGTGACTCACTCTGGGCAGATGTGCAAGTTGCTGGGTTTAGCTTCTGAGAAGAGGTCATAAAAGGTGTGGTGGCCTCCCTTCTGCAGTCTCGCTTGGATCACTCACCCAGGAGGGGTCAGTGGCCGCCTAGGAGGACACCTGAGCTGTTACGTGCAGAAAATTGTGGGCACAGCGATGGTCTTTTGCCACTGTCTTGGTTTCTTGTTGAAATACCTGATGCACAAAGTTAAAGGAGGAAAGATTTCTTTCCACTCACAGTTTGTGAAGGTTTGGGTCCACAGTCAGCTGGCTGCAAGGCAGGGTGGCATGGCAGAGGGCATCACAGAGGAGCAGCGTGCCACGGCGTGGCAGGCAGGAGGCAGCTGAGCAGCTGCAGGGAGCCGTCCTTTCCCTTCCTCTTCCTAGGGGTGCCACCCACACTCAGGGTGGGGCTTCCCACTACCCACACCAGCGCGCCAATCAGCTAGTCAGCGCCCCAAGCCAGCATCACACACTGCTAAGCGTCCTGTCAGCAGACCCGAGGCTCGTGAGGCCTAAAGATCACTGCAGCTCCAGCCGTGTCTCCAGGAAGCTGCCGGAGCCCCCGGGACGGAAACTCACCAGCGCCAGAAAACCGAAGATAGCAAGCGCTCACTGCCTGGTGCTTCCAGCTTTGGGGGTAACAGTCATGCAGCAAAGTAACCTCTACCATGCCACTACACGTCTCACTGTAGAAGGATTGCTATAGAATAAAATGGCTCTGTTTCCATAATCCAGATTAGTACTAAGGTAAAAAGAAACAGTGAACACACTCTGACAGGTACTTGCTGTGCAGCTCACGGTGCTCATGCCTCCAGGACCACAAAGTTTAAGACCTTTAAGACCTTAAACTTTGTCCACACAAATAGACGCAGCATCTCACACACCCCCACGAATGTGCAGAAGCTGGGGTAATGCTGACTTTTCCACAAGGTGCAAAGATCTACTTTCTCCCCATAATG
This sequence comes from Dolichotis patagonum, assembly GCA_004027295.1. Classification (NCBI taxonomy): domain Eukaryota; kingdom Metazoa; phylum Chordata; class Mammalia; order Rodentia; family Caviidae; genus Dolichotis; species Dolichotis patagonum. The sequence continues at coordinate 24,229 of PVJX010002280.1, forward strand.
AATAGTTTGGTGTTTTCTTTTGAAAATCAAATTCTTAGCTATTGTGCACCTGACATTCCGGTGCTCAGGAGACCAAAGCAGGAGGACCCTCATGAGTGTTAGGTCAGCTTCAGCCACACAGGGAATCTGAGGTCAGCCTGGACTACATAACAAGATCCTGTCCCTAAGAACCAGACAAGATGGTGCAGTTTTGAGAGGCCACAGCAGGAAGATCAAAAGTTCAAGTCTAGCCTGCACAACTTAGCAACTTAATGAGACCTTGACCCAAGGTAAGACCTCAAAAGGGTCACTGGGCATGGTGACACACACCCGTAATCCCAGGACTCAGGAGCCTGAGGCAGGAGGATCACTGTGAGTTCCAGGCCAGCCTGGGCTACATAGCCCAGCCTGAATTACAGAGAGAGAGTCTGTCTCAAAAAACAAAAACAAACAAAAAAAAAAATTGAAAGATTAGAGATGTAGTTCAATGTGAAAGTCTTGGCATTAATCCTCAGGATTGCAATAAATTTTTAAAAAGGGCTGGAGACACAGCTCAGTAGTTGAGCAACCCTCAGGAGTTCAATCCCCAATCCCTCAAAAACATGGTTTCTTCTAAAATTTTCTCCTTTCTCTGCCTCTTTCTCTCTCTCTCTCCGTCTCCAGTTGCACCTTCATCTCACACACCTCTCTGCAGAGCCCTGCTTTTCTGGAGTCTATATATCTACCAGAAGGTGAAATCTTCCCTGTCCCGCATTCCTGAGTCAGTCACTTTAACTGCTCAGGAGAGCGTTTCTGCCACCTAGCGTTAACACTGAGGTACTAAGAGCAAAAGCACAAGCCTTGCGCTATGTGAGGGAACGATATGATAAGCTTCACGTCTGGCGTACTGCCTCCTGCATTTCAGTGTCTCTCCTGCACTTGTCTTAGGTAACGATCACGCTGTAAATGCTACAAGTAATCTCATCAGTGGGTTTGTAGAGAAGGAAACACAGGCACCTGGAAACATGCGTCACTTTCAGCGTCACAGGACTTGAACCCAAGATGACCTGATTCTGATTTTTGTCTTCCTCCCACCACACCATGCACACATCTCCCGGGGTGATAATTAGGACAAGGTTTTAGGTGATCTATTTGTTAGAGAGCGAGAGAGTCACTGAGCTGCCTGGCTGGGCCAGGACTCACAGCTCAGCCCCCAAGTCTGGAGTCACAGGCCTGTCCCTGTGTCAACTGTGTCACTGTGTCAACTGTGACAACTGACATTTATAAATATTTTTGCACATTTAAAAAAATTTTTAAGGATAAAAACAGATAAACAATGAAAATGAAGGGCCGGGGGTTTAGCTCAGCAGCGTAAGCGCCTGCTTAGCAAACGCGAGGTTGTGAGTTTGATCCCCAGCACCAAAAAAAATAAAAAAGAAAGAAAGAAAGAAAGAAAGAAAGAAAGAAAGAAAGAAAGAAAGAAAGAAAATGAGTTTCAAAATGGCAGTAGGACAGTCACAGTACTTGACACACTGCGTACTCGTGGCTTGTAGTAGTTATTCAGAGTGGAGGACGGAGGTACGATAGCTTGTCTAAATAACATTAGCGCAAAACCTTCTTTTCAAGGAGCAAACAGAAGCCAGCTGTGTAACTACCTGACCTATCTTGTATATACATATAATTTTTTCCTTTTATCCATTCTTCCTTTCCCATCACAGTTTGTCTTTTTTTTTTTTTTTTGAATAGTTTCTTCCCAGGTCACAATATCTAATGTACATTTTTTTAATTTTAAAGAGAAAAAAGAAAAAACAGAAAAATCAAGACACAAACAAACTTAAAAAAAATAAAAAGCAAAATGACAACAACAACAAAACACAATAGCTATACAGGTTTTCAAAACATGATAGGAATTTAACAGTGGTTGTTATATTGCATATTGTTATTTTCAAAATCATTGCTCAGGTCACCAGATACAGGAATAAAACCAAACAGTAAAACGAAACAGAACATTGGATTTTGAAAACAAGACAGAAGGAAATCCCCACAGTTGCCACTATGCACACCGCCGTCCTCCCAGCAGATGCCCAGACCGCCAGCCCAGGCCTGCAGGCGGGCCCAGCTCTCGGGAAGGCACAGTTTGCCTTCTTGGTGTCTCCGCCCCATCTCCATGGCAGGGCCCAGCCCACGGTGGGTTCTGCAGACGCTCTTTCCCTCCCTGCGTCCTGCTGAGTCCTCAGGACCTGTGTGTCCGTTCTCATTTCATGGAGCCGTGTTTTATTTCCTGTAGCTTAACCCACACATCACAGGTGCAGCTCACACTTTTTTATGGCTCTCTGCAAAGCTTTTCCAGTAATGCTACCAGCGCTTTAAGATATAATAATAAGCGATATAGGTGGAAAAACTCTAAAATTCACGAAGGGCAGCACTGAGCTAGCGCCCCCTCCCCTCTGACCCTCTGGCTCCCCAATGGCCCTGTCCCCTGCTGCAGCCCGTGCGCCCCGCTGTCTGAGCCCTGGCCCCTCACTGGACCCCGGCGCTGTCAGGCGGAGCTCGTGCTTCTCTTTGGATCCGTCCCAGAGCCGTTTCCTGTGCCGGCCGCGGCTTCTCTCCCAAACTTGTATCTAGCATTCCCATCAGCTCGAGGAAATGACTGTCTCGTTCTGACCATCTCAACGTAGCCGCCAGGGCTGCCGCTTCCGTCTCTGCAGTGACCCGGAATTGCCCACCTCGGGGGTGCTGGAGCCCTGCAGATGGCGACGGTCACTGCCCACCCTGCTGCTGCCTGGACATCCAACAGGACTGACAGGCCAGGAGACAGGAAGCCAGGATTTCCTGAGCCAGCAGAGGACGAGTGCAGAGGCCCAGGGGACAGCTGTGACTGCACAGCCAGCCAGCCACAGGGCCACTCTGGACTCAGGGCAGGGTCCCCCGAGTACCCGGAATGTCCCAAGCTACCCTCAGTGGCACGGACAGGATGGTCCTCTTTACCATGATCATGCTCTTGCCTGGCAGGGGCAGGACTCCATGGCCCCACACTGTCCTTGGAGAGGGCCCCACCCCGTGCCCTGTTCCACGGAAGACCATGAAGCCCAGCCCAGAGTCCACTCTGGATCACGGTTGGCAGAGGCAAGGGGCGCCCCAAGCCCACAGCTGCCCCGAGCCTGGCTGACCGCGCTCTGCTTCTTTCCTGGGCGAGCCCTGAGCATTGGCTGTCCTTTTGTTACTGCTGCTGCTGTTTCGAGACAGAGTCTTGCTGTGCAGCCCGGCCTGGCCTGGAGCACACAGTGACCCTCCTGCATCTGCCTCCTGAGTGCTGGATTACACGTATGCGCCACCAAGGCCAGCAAACGCCTGTCTGGACACATCTTAACGCATGAGGCCTCCGGGTCTTACCACGTTGCCCGGGAGGGTACAATGAGTTCAGTATTCATCTGCTGTAGCACATTTGAAATTTTAGCTTCACTCTCATAAGTTAGCATAAGTTATGTCAAGAATATAACATTAGCTTGAAACTATGGGGCAATTACAAAACTGAGATTTCTAATTATTAATTAGATATTTTTCAATGAGTCCCATTTTATTGACTTGTTAAATATACTATAAATCACATTTAATGCTTCCCGAGGTGGCAGGGGTCAGAGGGAGAGGCCAGTGCCTCCACCCGTGCCCCCGCCGTGCTGCTGCCCTGGAGCCAACTGACCATGGAGTGAAAACCCGGAGGCTGTGAGCCCAGACACCTCGGCTTTAGGTTGTGGACTCCGCTGTTTTGTCCTGACAACAGGACAGTGCCAGGTGTGACCCCGTGAGAGGGCCCGGGTCCAGCTGCTTTCCAACACCTGACCTGCAGACCCTGCGCGGCGGGGCGTCTGCTCCCAGCCACTGGGTCAGTGTGATATGCTGTTCCCAGGGAGAGGAGTGGCCAACATGGGCACAAAGGCGGACAGAGGGAAGAGAAGAGCAGAGAGGGCAGGGACGCAGCAAGCTGAATCCCACGGCTGGGAGTGACAGCTGGGCTGGGCTCGGCGGGCCGGGGCTGTGGTCTGTGCTAGGAGCTTCTCCGCGCCCCTGAGAGGGCCAGGAAAGATCTGTGCTGCCCTTCAGCAGCAAGGACGCAGCATCCCTGTCATTTGACAGCGCGCACAGGGGCTCAGGGGTGCTCAGGTGAGCGGCCACAAGCGACCTCCTCCTCCATCACGCAGGGCCAGCGTCAGCCCTGCTCACAGCTCCAGCCAAGGAGGCATAAAAGGGGCGGGGATTTCACTCAGTGGCACAAGCGCCTGCCTGGCAAGGGAGAGGCCATGAGTTTGATCCCCAGTACCAGAAAAAAGGAGAGATAAGAAAGGCCAGCTGAGTGTCTCTGGGACACATTTTATTTTCTGTACACCGGAGACACAAGAGAATGCTCTGGTTTGTTTAGTTTGGTTTGGGGTTTTGCAGGGTGTTTGGCTGTTTTTGAGACAGGGTCTCACTGTGCAGTTCCTGCTGACCTTGAACTTAGAGCAGTTCTCCTGCCTCAGCCTCCCACATGCAGGAATGACAGAGTACCACGCCCACTGAGGAGGCTGTTTGAGGCCATTGTCCTGCGCAGGGAGAAGTGGTAAGGTGGAGAGCCCCGGACAGAGGATGCTGAGGACAGGGACAGCAACACCTGGTCCTGGAGCCAGCTGGAGTGGCCATGCAGCCCACCTGCACTCCTCTGGCCTGCCGGGGGAGTGGCCTGCGTTCCTCCACCTCCCGCCCAAGCAGTGAGTGAGCCATCCCTCAGGGGCACTGCAGAGCCACCCGGGGACCGCACAGTGCAAGGCCAGCAGAGCGCAGGCAGCCTGGGGACCTGCTGCCTGTCATCCAGCTACTGGGTAGGCTGAGGCAGGAGGGCCGAGAGTTCCAGGCCCGCTTGGGCAATTTAGACAGCCTTGTCTCAAAATAATCAGAAGGGCAGGATGTGTAGCTGAGTGATGGAGTGCCCGGGGTTCAGTCTCTATGACCACATGCACACACGTGTGCATACACGCATGCACTCACAGATTCCTGGAATGACCACCCCGTCTCCCAGTGGCAAGCACCATCACCAAGTATCCCGTCTCACTTCATCTCTCACTGTCCCCATAAATACAGGGCAACTTTTAAATCCCCCGACTCTTCACGTCACTGTAACTTCATAAAACATTAACTATTTAGCCAGGTGTGGTAGTGCTCACCTGTGATCCCAGCATGTCTCCTGTAAGTTCGATTCTTCTGGTCCCTTTATTGCGGCTTAAATCTTTCTCTGTAAGATTGGTGTGTGTGTGTGTGTGTGGCTTGTTGTTGTTGTTTGTTTGTTTTTCTGTACTGGGGTTTGAACCCAGGGCCTTTGCACTGAGCTACCTGCCTTCCCAGTGCTTGTTTTATTTTCATTTTTGTTTTTTGTGTTTTGTTTTTCGAGGCAGGCTCTCTCTAAAATATGAAGTTGCCCAGGCTGGGATGAAACTTGCATCCTCCTGCCTCAGCCTCTCAGGGTTCTGGGAATTACAGGTGTGTGCATTTCTTTTGCTGTCCTTGCCATCAAACTCGGGGCCTCACACATGCTAGGCAAGCTCTCTACCACCGAGCAGTGCCCCCCACCCCGTCTATACGTAGTGCACTTTTTAAAATGTGTATTTTCCTGCTTATCATTGCCACCGGAATTCTTGTGGCTGTGACCTTCGGACACAGTGTTCAGTTCTCTAATTAGTTCTAACTAGCCATGACTTGACTCTGTCTTCTGTACTCTGAAGCTAATCCTACTATCTGAGTGATTTCATCTCTTCTCTTGTACCCTTTCTCCTCCTTTCCTAAGAGGCTGGTTCGGGAGCTGGGGCGCTGTGCTCAATTCCACTGCCAGCAATGAGCACCCTCCTCCTTCCTGACCTCTAAGACGACACCTCAGGGATGTCCTGGCCTCTGCTCACGTTTGCCACTGAATGAAGCTGTATATCAATTGCACCTTAAACTTGGGTGGAAATTTAACATGGTATAATCATAAAGGGCTGAGATTTGTTTCCTTGTTTTTTTTTTTTTATTTTAAAGAGAATGAAACCAAGGCAAATAAAACAATAGAGCCAATCAAAACAAACCAGTGTAAGTGACACAGGACTTCAAAACAATAGGAAATCAACAACGGTCACCACAATGCCTCTTGCTGTCTTCAGAATAGCTGTGATACCGTCAGACCTAGTAAACACTGAACAAAACAGAGCAGAATAGAACCAGTAAAAATAAAACAATGAATGCAATAAAGGACTTCAAAAGAAGACAATAGTAAATCCAAAGTGGCTTCCATCATATATCTTGTTATCTTTGAAATAGATGCCCATGCCATTGGGTATAATAAAATCAAGCAAGACCAAACAAAACAATAAAAGCCAACCCAACAAAACAATGAAAATGACATAGGACTTCAAAACAAGACGATAGGGAATCAACAATGGCCACCACCCTCAGAAGGAGATCCCCGTAGATGCCACACTGCGTGTTGCCATCCTCTGAACAGATGGTCAGACCACCGGCCCCAGACCTGCAAAATCAGTGAAACACAAACACTGCAGGCATTAAATTGTATTTTACCTCAATAGCCATCATCGCAGCCTGTGTTTCTCCGGATCAGCTGATCGCTTACAGCTGGGGCGGGGTGGGAAGGGGTTGGCTGTTCTTGTTTCCCAGCCCACGTGCTGGAAGAGGCTGGCACCTGGCTCTCCCCACAGCAGCCCACACATAGCGCTGATTCGCACGGAGGGCTTGCTTCTTGGTGACTTCTTGTTCTCTTTCCCTGCAATCCAAGATTGAGAAAAGCTGGCATCTGGCCATGCCCCCAGTAGCCCGAACACGGCACCAATTCTCAGGGAGTTTCCGTGGTTTATAAAATAATGTGGTTTTATTACTGTACTCAAGTTTTGTGTTTCTTTTTTTTTTTATTTTAAAGAAAATAAAAAATAGGGGCTGGGGGTTTAGCTCAGTGGCTTAAGCGCCTGCCTGGCAAGTGCAAGGTTGTGAGTTCGATCCCCAGTACCAAAAAAAATAAAAATAAATAAAAATTAAAAATCAACAATAACAATATAGGATTTCAAAACAAAATGGTAGGAAATTGACAATGGTTATGACATTGCATGTTGTTATTTCCAAAACAGCTGCTCGGATTACCAGATATAGGCAAGCAAAACTGATCAAATAATATAAGCAATTGTTTTGGCAGTTTGTGTTTGCTCTGGAGATTTGCCCACTTTGTTTAGATTTTCGGATTATTTACCTGTGCTCAGTCACGAGGCGGCCGCTGTGACTTCCGGAGATCACGGCTGGTTCCTCCTCCTACACGAGACCTTTAATTGCATATTCTCTCCCTCATGGCAATAGCCCCAGAAGTTTGCCTTCTTTCCTGGCACTGTTTTTCTAACTTAAAAAACTGCTTTTATTTCTTTCCTGTATTTTAAATTTTTAACGTTTATTTGCTTATTTTGTGGCTCTGGGGATGAAACACAGAAATCCCTTTCCACTGAACTATATCCCCAGGCCTTCTTATATTTTCACTCTTTATCATTTTGTTCTTCCTTTGATCATGACTTTTATTCAAGTGTCATAGTCACCTGTTTTGCTTGTTTTAAATCCATCTTGTCTTAATAAATGTATGTAAAGTATCATTTTTTTCCTCTAAGAACTGCTTTAGCTGCATGCTTCAGTTTCTACACATAATATTTTTGGCATTATGATTAATCTCTGAATATTAATTTATTTTACGCTTTCCTTTAAAAACAATTTTTTTTTGAAGCAGGTTCTCACTAGTAGCCCGGGCTGGCCTTGAACTTGCTGTGATCCTCCTGCCTCAGCCTCCCAGGTGCTGGGACTGCAGCGTGTGCCACCCTGCCTCGCTCCTTTCGGCTTCCTGAAGAAATCTCTGGAGCCTCTGCTCTGCCCTGACCATGCTCTCAGAATCAGGGCCACACCCGCTGCGTGGGTCCTCTTGGCCTCTCACTCTGGGGGCTCTTGTTTCGGGTCCCATTCTCCCTCCGTTTCTGGTGTATCCTCTCACTTCGGAGAAGCTTTGGCTTCCTCTTTAACAACGTTTATTCAGTCGTTTTTACTTCAGTGTGAAACAGTGTCTACCCTTCGGTGTTAAATTTCCATTGCCTTGCAGTGTGCTTACACAGAGCCTGCTCAGAAGTGAGCCTCAGGGATGGGGACCCTCCGGGACCCCCGGGGAGAAGAGGCCCTTCCTGGGTGACCACCCTGTGCCAGTGCAGCGGTGGCCTCCCGAGGCCTGGTCTTCCTGGAACCCGTGACTGGCCTTGCTGGAAATGATGCCCCTGCAGGTGTCCTGCAGTGACTCAGTGTCATCGTAGGTGTGTGACCTTAGTCCCACCCTCAGCTGACGCCCTTCTGGGAAGAGTGACATCTGGACACTGACCTGAGAGAAAAGGCCAGGTGGGATTGGGGTCAGATGTCCTAAAACCTCCAGCAGCAAACTCGAGGAGAAGTGGGGGTCCTCCTGGAGCCGGAGAGGGCACACGGCCTCTGGGGCAATTCTCACTCCGGCTCTGCTGTCCCCCAGCCTCTGGGGGCCCTAGGAATGTCACACATCGCCCCCCTGCATGTGAGGCAGAAGTCTGTTCCTCCTCAGAGACACAGGCAGGCACAGGGACCAGTCAGGTGGTCGGGAAAGGAGAGGCCAGGAGAGGGGCAGGTGGGCAGAAGCCGTCTGCGGGCCTTCACTGGAATGAGCCTGACGACAGAGATGGTGATGTCTGTGTGAACGCTCACCAAAGAGGACCCACTGTGTGGGATACCTGAGGAACCAAGGGGACGTTCGAGGGTGCCGGATGATCCCCCGTCCCAGACACCCACTGCTTCCCGGGTGGCCGTAGCCTGCGATGGCCGGGTGGAGGCCAGGCACGGCTCAGTGGACGAGCTTCCGACTGGCCGGTGCGGTTGCTGGGCCTCCATCACAGACCCCCGCACCTCCTAGTGTGGGCATGGTTTGGGGACCTTGCAGCCACCCAGTGCTGGGCCAGGGCGGAGCAAACTAATCCTCACTGGGAGGGACATGCACTCCACGTGTGGACGCTTTCTCTACCTGAGATGATTCTGCCAGGACCTGCTCAGACTCACAGAGGACCGTACTCAGTGTCCTGGTCTCCCACGCACCGAGGCTTGGGAGCCAGAGATAGGCAGGTGGCACCGAATTAGCACCTGTAGACTTTAGCTATTCACCCCACTAGAAGAGCTACCCTAACTTCAAGGCAGGATTGCCTATTTAATTATTTCATTATCATTTGCAACAAAATGCTGTGGATGGAGAGGCTTGTCAGCAGCGGAAATTTACCTCACTTAGTTCTGGCCACTGGGCGCCCGAGATCAAGGTGCTGTTGGCTTCGGCAGGCGGCGAGCTCGCTGTCCCTCCCAGGGACATCACACCTCCACACGGTAGAAGGGCCAGCGGCCTCTGAGTCCTCCCTTATTCATGAGGCTCTGAAACTGTTCATGAGGACCCTGCACCCACAGACGTCCTCTCCCCAAGGCCTCACTTCTGGAAACCATGGAGACAGTTGGGAGTGGCCAGTGGTGGGGTCGACGCCCCACCCTTCTGGCTGCTGTGAGGCGCAGCCTTCGTGGCAGGGGCGTGTTCCAGCAGACCTGTCATGAGACCCACATGCGACGGGTTTCCACGAAATGAGAAAATGTTACCAAGGGAAAAAAAACCAAAATAAGACTCTGGCCTCACTGTGTCACCATCAGCTTACCAAGCGCTCCTTTTGGAGGCTGCATGCATGATTCGTTCCCCACCAGCCTCGCTATGGAGGGCACCCCCAGCATGCAGGCTGTGGTCACACTCACTCCCCAGGGACCTGAAGGCCACGTGTGCTGAGAACACTGATTAACCCTGGGGCTGCAGCCGTCTGCAGTGACTGAAGCGCTGTGAAAAGCCGGGCACCTCCACCTTCGCATCGCGTCTGTGTCCTTTGCTGCCCTCACCCTTGAGTCAGATCCTGCTCAGCTGTGCACAGAGGCGGGCTGAGCGTCGCGGAAATGTCTCACAGGCCACACACAGGCCGAACTGGCCCATCGCCCCTTGCAGTCATGCTTCCAGCTCGAGCACTAAAGTCCCTCGGTCCCATCCCAAATCCAGGACGTTTATGCAAAAGACACCACCAGCCACAGGACTAACTCAGCAAAGCTGACCACCCGGCCTTGGTCACCAAGTGCAAGACCAGGTGTTCGTAGAGGACGCTGGTGCTAAATGCAGGATGACCTGACAGTTACTAGCACGAGTTGACTGTGACCACCCAGTGGTCCAAGGCCATCTCAAGAAGAAATGTCTTTCAAAATCATGCCCCTGGCCACGGAAAATGACTGGACTTCTTTTTAAAAACAGGGTCGTACTGTGTAGTGCTGAACTCACTGTGTGGCCCAGGCTGGCCTTCAGCTTAAGGCCATCCTCCCACCTCGGCCTCCTGAACCCTGAGGTTGCCGCCATGCATCACCCCTCCCAGCTCGAATGACCAGATTTTAACCCAGCCCACAGCCTAACAAAAACCTGCTGCTGTCCCTGCTCTGCCGAGAGCAGCTTGGTGACATTCTCAGCCTCGTGCTGGCTCATTTCAGCCAAAGCCCCGACGTAGCTGATGACCTGTACCCCGTGACAGGAAGCTTCACCTGTGCAGGAGTCTGCGCCCCTGCAATACTTAGCCAAGGCTGCATCTCCCATCTCTGTGTGAAAGATCCTTCACCTGGCATCACTAGCACCTTGAAGATAAATATTCTAACAGATAAATCTGAGCGAGTATCTTGATTTCCTTGTGGCTGAGCTACGATTTCTTGCACAATTTAAAGGAGGAGACGTTTATTTTGGCTCACAGTTTAGGCTGCAGTCAGTCAACTCCAAGGCAGAAAGAGTATCACAGAAGGATCTGGCAGAAGAGGACTGCTCACATCTTGGTGGTCAGGTTACACCGAAGAAAAGGAACAATTGGTAAGGGAGATAAACTCTTCCATGCCACAACCCCGGTAACCCTCATCTTCCAACTACACCTCCTCCTAACAACACACTCGGCTACTGAGCTCAGAAATGGATGGATCCACCACCTCTATGATCCAGTCACCCTCCAAAAGCCCCACCTCTGAACACACGAGACCTTTGGGAGGAACAGGGGTATGGAGTGAAATAGGATCAAAGCAAAACTGAAACTCAGTTTTGGCTCAGCAGGGCAAGCCTTAGTTCTAGGCCCAGCTCCTGGGGCTTGCTGTGCTGAGATACGATCTCCAAAGGGCTGGACAGTCCCACCCCATGGAATTGCTGGTGGCTGTAGCCCTCATGGCCTCTCTCTGAGGGTCGATCCACTGGCGACCTCTGGCTTTCCTCAGCAGACCTCCCACGTTCCTGGCATCCCCAACTGTCTTGGTCTTGGTTGCTCTTTTGGCTTCTCTCTCAGCTTCACACACTGCCTGCTGAGAGGCTCATGGCCTGCCTCTGAGGCCTTCTTTTGAAATCTAGCTAGTAGCCTCTCTGACCCCAAAACACTTAAATTCTGCATACCTGAAAAACAAGGACCACGTGATACTAAAGTCAGCTGCCATCTTGAACAGTAGCTAAGCCCCCTTGGATCATGGCTGCAGACCTCTGAGTTCCTGTATGGCTGAGTGCTGTGAACAGAAAGAATCCTGGGAAACCATTTCCTAGGTGGCCCTTCTTGAGAAGGGTGTCCTAGGGCTCTCTTGTCAAAACAAAGTCTTTCAAAGACATCTCCTTTTACCCTTTTACACCCTTGGTCAAAAAATAAATATTGTCTTGGTGGTGCATGTCTGTAATCCCAGCACTCAGCAGGCTGAGGCAGGAAGATTACTGTGAGTTTGAAAAGAGCCTGGGTTACAAAGTGAGTTCAAGTCCAGCCTGAACTGCATGGTCTCAAGAAGATGGATAGATAGAGAGGGAGAAAGGGAGAGAGGTGTATTCTCGTTGATTTCTGAGAGGCCCTGATACCATCTTTCCTATTGTTCTGATGCAAAGTACTTGGTTGCCTTTTAATGGAAATCTTTTCAGCAATCATATTCTCCTCTAACTTAACTTCACAATTGCTTCCTTTCTGGTGACACTGAAAACTTTTAAAGTAGGCTTTTGTCTCCGATTTCTCAATGTAGATCTTGCTAAAAGCCACCAGTCATCTATGCCACAGTCTGAATGTTAGGCTACCTTGAAATTTCCTCTGCCAGATTAATTAGCCTGCCTCCTTAAACCCAGTCTCTGGCAACGTCTTTGGACATGAGCAACAGGTGGGTAAATGTTTTGCCGGAACCCAACACACACCGTCTCAAGTTCAGCTGCCAATGGAGTCCTCACTCCCGCCTTAACCCTCCTGACCTGGCCTGCTTTCCAGGGGATTTTAGCAAGCATCTCCAAACTCGTCCCACAAACCACTCTCGAAGGCTTCTAAGCCACATGGGTCAGGGGGGGTCACAGCAATAACCAAACTTCCCTGATACCAAAATCAGCCTTAGTCACTTTCCCACCAGTGTTAACATCCACAACCAAGTCACAAGTACGAGCATGAGTATGTCCAGAGCTCAAGGGATTCCTTCAGAGTTCTGTGCCCAAACATTAATAGAAAACAGTAATGAAACTAGGGAAGACTACTTTACATTCAGATGTGTTAGGAATGCAGGTTTAGGTCACTTCACGGTGGGGTGGGAGAAGCTGGGGTTTAGAGCTAAAGTGGGACTCCAGAGCTGCATGTGCTTGGCAGGGGATTGGATCACGGGGGTGATAAATCGGGCTTGCTATTAGGATGGGGGATCTGCTTAGAGGAGCAGTCCACTGTGGGCACGAGCTGTGGGATCATCTCTCTCTCCTCAGCTCTGCCCTTTATTCTCTGCCCCCTGGCAACCATGAAGTGAGTCACTTTTTCTCTACCGTGCCCCTCTGCCATGCTGTTTCCTGCCCTGCAGCTAGCCAAACACGGACTGAAACTTCTGTATGAGCCAAAATAAACTATTCCTCCTTTCTGTTTTGGGTGCCAGGTGTTTTTCCCCAGCAAAGAAAAATTGACTAAGACAGATTCTGGTACCAGAGAAGTCTAATCATTGTTGTATTACCCAAGCTTGTGTTTTAGAAGACTTTGGAACTGGTTTTCAGGAGGAGTTTGGAAGATTTGGAGATGCCAGCCAGAGAAACCCTAGTAAGCTGAAGCCACCCTTGATGGGAGATTCTGGTTAGAGCTCAGAAGAACAGAAAGTGGATAGAAATGCAGAGTAAAGACCAGGGCCAGAGGCTTCAGTCCAGAACAGCAGTTTCATTGATAGACTGAAGACTACAGGTGCTGTGCTCTGGCAGAAAATTTATCTACATTTTCCTTGTGTCCTGAGACTTTGCAGAAGACTGAGATTCAGGGGATGGACTAATTACTCTGGCAGAGAAAATTTCAAGGCAATCCAATGTTGAGGATGTGGCATAGGTACTTCTGGGGGCCTTTAAGCCAACTCAGTGCTGAGAATCAAGAGCAGTACAGCTGAGTGAAAGTTTTGAGTGTCACCAGAAAGGCAGCTTCTGTAAAGTCAGGGCCTAAACTTTTGCCCAGGAAAACAGCCAGGATGATGGAGGAGATTGGAAGAATACACAAGATCCCACCCATCTCAGGCTCAAGGGTATAAACTTGTAAAACTTTCATTTAAGAAAAGAGCCTCCAGGGAAAAGCACCACCTCCAGAACTTATTGCCTGAAATTTGGTGCCCAGTGTTCACTCCTTCTGGCACTCAGAGGCCTCCACAGCCATGACACAAGGAGGCACAGCCACTACAAGAGCTGGTGGCAGATCTTGGCATCATCTACATGGTTATGGTTATGGCTATGGATTGGGGGGGCATGCAAGACTCAAGAGTTGTGGGGTCAGGGAGGCTTCCGCCAGATTTCATACAAAGACCCGGAGGCCAGGCAGTGTGCCCCCGAGAGGGCAGTGTGTGAGGCTGTGAGTGAAAACCCAAAAGCACAGTAGAGGCCCTAGTCGATGGAGAAGCCAAGAATGTGTAACATCTGAGGAGAGCTTCAGGCTCGAGCAAAGCCAGCCCAAGAGCCAGGCCATGAGGGCTGCGGCCACTGACAGTGCCGCAGGGACAGGGTTGCCTAAGACGTTTGGAACTCAAATCTGGCTGTGACTTGCCCAGGTGCTGGACATGGAACTACATGATTTAACATTTTCCCTGCTGGATTTCAGTCTTCTTTGGTATCATTGCTTTCTAGCCCTTTATTTTTCCCTCTTAGAATGGGAAGGTTTATCTTGTGTCTTTGAATGTTGTTTTTTGACTTCTTTTTTTGATATCACAGAGGCTCACAGCTAAAAGTTTCCCTTAAGTCTTAGAGGAGACTTTGAACTTTTCAGCAATGCTGGAACTGTTAAAACTCACAACTCTTAGCGATGGACTAAATCAATTTTGCGTGAGACATGAGATGGACATGAATCGTTGTGGGGGCCAGGGCTGGAACATTATGGTTTGGATCTCGAATGGCCCCAAAGTTTCATGTATCTGAAAAGTGACGAGTTACGGAGGCCCACAGCTGTCCATGCTAGGAGGTGGGGCCTGGTGGGAGGTGGCAGGCTGCTTTGGGAGTGACCCAGAGGAATCTATCTCTCCTTCTGACTCCTCCCTGGACTCTCCCCCTTCCTGGCCACCAAGTGATGAGTAGCTTTTCCTCAGCCTGGCCCCTCAGCCACACTGTTTCCTGCCTGGGAGGCAGCTGATCTTGGAGAAAAAGTCTTCCAAACTGTGAGTCGAAAGCCGCTTCTCATCCGTTAAGTTTTGGGTGTCAGATGTTTTGTTCCAGCAACAAGATAGTGACTGCAGCACTTGGGCCCTGGCCAGGGGGCTCCCGGTTGAGATCAAAGGAAATGCAGAATGAGTGGTAGAAGAAGGAAGCCGTAAACATGTCAGCTCTGGCCACAGGACAAAGGGGACAGCAGCTTGCTGTATTTTCTGTTTGCCTGTTCCTTGCGTCGGTTTGTAAATATTAATGAACTTACTCTTTTATCTGTTATCATTTCACATGCCAGTTGCTGGAGACTAGCTTAACAGTTTGTGAAATTCGAAAGCAATTTGTATAACCAGTGGTAGAGTGTATATTTTAATTGTGAAAATTGTGTTAAAATATGCCTGCATGTATAAATCATTAACTCTTCGGGGTGCTGGGGAATGAACCCGAGGTGTTGCCGCTGCTGAACTCGGCTCTGCCTTGGAGCAGCTCCCTGCCGCAGGCAGGCTCCGGGTTGCTCAGTGTGTGAGTGGCCTGCACAAAGCACCCCTCGTCCTGGCTCAGGCGACACCCCCGCCCCCCTTCGAGACCCCCCCCACGCATCCTCCCACTTTCTCATCTGCACCACCTGAAACTCTGGGCCCTTTCCCAGTAACTTCCCATTCCCCCACCTGGCCGGCGAGCAGCCCCCACTTTCACGGTACCGCTCTGCTCTGGGGACCCCTTGGTAAGTGGCATCACGAAGTAAGAACGCCAGAGGTCTCACTTGTTTCCTTAATGCAGTGAAGCCACCAGCAAGATATGACAACTAGATCGAAAGAGGACTCGAAGGACCCTCGCGTGGGCAGACCAAAGGACAGCCAGCGCTGACTTGTTTATTAAACTGCGCAAAACCACGTCGCCGTGGGGAATGCGCAATTGCACTCCGCCGGACACAACGGATTTCCACTTCTGTGGGCCGAACTGGATGGCACTGTTTACGCGCCGCCACGCCTGCCAGGAAAGGCAGCCGGAAGTCGGCTCAGGACTGCTGGCCCGGGCCGGCCTCCTCCGCCGGCGGCCGCAGCGCTCGTCCTGGCCAGCAGGGGGCGCTGCAGGGGCCCCGCAGCCCGCGGACCCCCCCCCCCCCCGCCCGCGCGCTGCTGCGGACCGCGCCGCCCGCCGGAACTGCGCGCGCCCTGGGGACTGCGGCGCCACCTGGGGGGCTGCTCTTCCAGGAGGGTGCGCGTCAGCCCGGAGGCCGAGGAGAAGGGGCTCTGGTCCAAGCTCGTCCCTCTCCGGAGCGCTCGCCCCCCTGCCCTCCGTGGTCCCAGCATCTTAGAGGCTGAGGCAGGAGTACCTCCCTGAGTTCTACGCTAGCCAGGGCTGCATGGCAAGAGCCTGTCTCAAATGAACAAACGCATGAATGATTGAATGAATGAAGTCTGTTCTCTCTTGAGCACCCACCTGTGTTCCCAGCCTCTGGGAGGCTGAAGCAGGGGGATCGAAGATGGATGAGCGTTCAAGGCCAGCCTGGGCTACAGAGTAAAGCCACGACTCAAACAAACAAACAAACAAACAGCAGCAAAAACTTTTTTCCTCCCTTGGACAATCTTCCTAAAGCTTCAAGGTAACAGTGCTACTTAACCTGGTGTTTTTTAGATTTATCTTTGACCTGTCTTAATAGTTAACAGGTTTTACTAGTTAATAAACTTTACATTAAAATTTCCCTGATAAACTATCAGTATTGTTTCTGATATAACTATAACTTACTCATTTTATCTTTTTTTTTTCTTTTTGAAATATGGTTTCTCTTAGCAGCCCAACCCACCCTGCCTTAAACTTTAAACCCTCCTGCCTCTGCCTCCTAGGTGCAGGGATAGCAGGCATGCACCAGCCCACTTGGCTGATTCCTCCTTGCCTTGGGGTTGGAGATGTAGCTCAGTGGTAGAGCACAGACCTAATATACAAGAGGCCTGGTCCCCAGTGCCACAAAAATAATTGAATAATTGAATCAACAAGCAGGTCCTTAGGGTTCCAGTTCTGTGTTGTAATTTATCTGTTTTCCTTGGTCCTGCTTGGTCTTTCTTTTTAAAGGCTTCAGCAAATGATACTTAGCTACTGATACTCTCATACTCTGTGAGGATTTGGTCTCTCTTGAGTTTTTCCTTAAAACTGTTTCCAGTGTGAGTTTTTTTATTCTTGTTTTTTGTCTTTTTGAGATAGGGTCTATGTGGTTCCAGCTGGCCTTGAACTCACTTTGTAGGCCAGGCTGGCCTTGGACTCACAATGATCCTCCTGCCTCAGCCTCCCGAGTACGGAGATTACAGGCATGCGTCACCATACCTGGCTTCCAATGTGAGTTCTTGTTGGAGAAATTTTTTGAGAATTTGCATGCTTGAGGCTTAGCGTTATGTTATGTTCTCTTCATAATTTAATGAGATTTTATTTAGAATTTTGCATATAAAACTCTAGATCTGAAGGGTTTTTTCCCCCAATATCAGTTCTATGCAAGTGTGGTGGTGTATGACCATTATCCCAGTCACTTGGGAGGTAGAGGCGGGAAGATAGCAACTTCGAGGCCAGAGTGGGCAATTTAACAAGACCTACATCCCAAATAAAACATCAAATGGGCTGACGGTAGGTTGAGGCCAGCCTGGGATATGTGGTGAGCTTGAGTCCAGCCTGAAACGCAAAGTGAAACCCTGTCTCAAAACACAAAGAAAACCTAAAGGGAAGACAAGACAGGACAGGTGTGCGGTGAATGTGCCTACTGGACTTCAGGCCCTCCTGCCTCGGCCTTCTCCAGGCTGGGATCATGGCCAGGTGCCACCACGCTCTGCTGGAAGCCACATTCCTGCCGAAGGCTCGGCACAGTCACTGCGCAGAGCTCACAGACAGGGTGTGGGGCTGGCACCTTGCCATGCGCCCATTTAGCCTGACTCCCAGCCCAGGTCCCAGGGCAGCCCGCTCCCTGCCCGCACTGCTCCCTCGCTGAGCAGTAAAGTCACAGACTCCGCAGGCATCCTGGGCTCCTGGGAAGAAGCTGCAGAAGGTGCCGTTGCTGGGTTGAGAGGGGAGTCTGTTAAAAAAAAAACCACTGATTTCAAAAATGTGCTTCAGCTTCGCAGAAAGCTAAGCCGGAATCTGTGGGCTTACGTTGTCAAGATGGAGAAACTGAGGTTGGGGCACCATCATGCCAGGAGGTACAGCTGTTGAGGCTGAGACAGGGAGGCTCCTTGAGTCCAGGCCCCCCTGAGCAAGACCCTGTGTTAAAAAAAAAAAAGCCAGGCCGGGAGGCTCAGGCCTATAATCCCTATAATCCCAGCATTCCGGGAGGCTGAGGCAGGAGATCCAGCCACTTGGGTTCCAGCCGCAAGTTAGTGATTTAGAGACTTTCCTTAAAAAAAAAAAAAAAAAAAGCCAGGGGCGTAGTTTTGTGGGAACCCCCTGCAGTCAGTCCCCAGGACTGTGAAACAACAGTGACCACTTATTAAAGAAAGATCAGGGCTAAGGGTTTAGCTCAGCAGCACAAGCTCCTGCCTGGCAAATGGAAGGCTGTGAGTTCGATCCCTGGTAAGAAAAAATGATTAAGAAGGTGCTAAAATGCCTTCGGAGAATTCCTGCAGTGAAGAAGATGGACAAGAATGTTGCTAATGAGGTTACATTGCTACAGCTCCACTGCACAATTTCTTTCTTTCCTTTGTGTCAGACATTTTAAAAATTAGGAATGGGGGTATAGCTCACTGATAAACAAACCATTTGGGGTTTATCCCCCGGAACACAATTTCTTTTTTTTCTTTTCTTTTGTCTTTTTGAGACAGGGTCTCACTGTGCAGTGCAGGCTGGCCTTGGGCTCACTTTGTAGTCCCAGGCTGGTCTCAAATTTGCAGTGATCCTCCTGCCTCAGCCTCCCAAGTGTTGGGATTATAGGAATGAGCCACCATAACTGGCTCACAATTTCTTTCAAATTTAAAAATAACCAGTTAGGGGCTGGGGATATAGATCAGCAGTATAAGCATGCCTGTCTGGAAACTGCAAGGTTCTGAGTTTGATTTGCAGTACCAAATAAATAAATGACCGTTTATAAAATATGCTTATTAACCATTTATAAAATGTGGCCTGGGGAAGAGGGAGAAGGGCTACTTTTATTTATTTATTTATTTATTTATTTATTTATTATTTATCTTTTTGGTGCTGGGGGTCAAACTCATGACCTCGAGGTTGCCAGGCAGGTGCTTCTGCCACTGAGCTAAACCCCTGGCCCAAGGCTACTTTTAAAAACAAACAAACCAGGGCAGGGAATTTAGCGCAGTGGCAAAACACCTGCCTGGCAAGCACGAGGTGGTGAGTTCGATCTCTGATACCCCTCTGCCCCTCCAAAACAAAAAACAAAACAAAGCAAACCAAAGAGCAAAATAAAAGACAGACAATAGGAGACAGGGAGATAGATCCTTCACTCAACAGAAGGGGGTCCAAGAGATGTGGGGGAAGGAAGGGGTGGACAAAGAATGAGCATGCGTGACACGCAGGCACCAGAACAGGCACTGCAAATATGAACTAATAACAGTGAAAATTAAAGTTGAGAAAATAATAAAGAAAGCAAAAGCGAACTGCTCCTGGAGTGACTGTCCTCCCTCCACCTGGAGCTGGGGACTGACCCAAGCCTGGCGGCTTTCCCCGATCACTTACGCTGACCTCCTCTTCTGAGCCCTGGCTTCTCATCTGTGATGGCAAAACTTTTGTTTTGTTTGTTTGAGACAAGATCTCACTCTGTGGCCTCCAACTGGCAGGGATGCTCCTGCCTCAGTCTCTGGAATGCTGAGATTGTAGACACGCGCTTGCATGCCTGGTAAACAAAACTAATTTTGATCTAAGTAGTTTTAAACAACGGGTCACCCTTCAGGAAACAAATCCCATACAAGTACATATGAAACCGTTCATGTACCTACCATGGCACTGGATCCAACGGAAGGAAGCAGGATTTCCGGCTGTGTAGCTGGTGTGCTCCATCACCTGGCACCCAGTTTTAAGAACAGTCCTACAGCCAGGTATGGTAGCCCACACTTCTAATCCCAGCAATTGGGAGGCTGAGGCAGGAGGATTGCCACAAATTCTAGTCTTGCCTGGGCTATACAGAGAGGCTGTGTCTCAGAGAAAACAAAACAAAATAAAACAACCTCTCAAAGTAAACAGAAAGAATAGTTCTATAAACCAGGCACAGTGGCACACACGCGTAATACCTGTTATCCCAGGTCTGGGAGGCTGAGGCAGGAGGATCTAAAGTTGGAGCCCAGCCTAGGCATTTTAGCAATTTAGACCCTATCTCAAAATACCAAATTAAAAAGGGTCAGGTATATAGCTCAGCGCAAAGGTTCTGGCTTTAATCCCCAGCCAGCCCCCCCCCCCCGTAAATACAGTAACTAGTTTTTGAACCAAACTTGCATCAGTTTCCACAAAATTTTGCAAAATTAGGCCCCTCAGTTCTAAAGGCAGAAAAATATTATTATAAAATTTCACATGTTCAGAGTCATTTTCTTTCTTAGGAAATGAGATGAAGAGTCGCCCAGTCTGGCCTTAAACTGCTGGGCTCAGCCATGGTCGTGCCTCAGCCTCCCAGCGGCAGGCAGGACTGTGGGAGTCCAGGTCCCTGTAGGACAGGCACATGTCACTACCTGTCGCTTCACTCCAGCTCATTTTCTACTCGGACTACAGTTGGAAGGAAGTGCACTGAGGCAGACTGTGGCATCTTGGTGCAACCAAGGTGAAATGTTTGTTATTATTAGCATAGATCCCAGTCCGTCAGGAGAGTGTACAAACTTCACAGACACCCATTTGGCAGAGGTGGGTGCTGTTTGCTTTGCCCGGGGACCACACCAGAGTTTTCGTTTAAAGACACCATCAGCTGGGCATGGCGATGCACTCCTGTAAGCCCAGCACCCGGGAGGACGAGGCAGGAGGGTCGCAGGGAGCTTGAAGTCCGCTTGGATTACCTAGTGAGCACTTGTGTCAGAACCACAGCGCCGCAGGGAGGTCGGTGTCGCCGCAGGGCTCCCCCCGCCGCCCTCGTCCCCGCCCCCACCCGACAGCACAAGGCGCAGTGGGCGGGGATGTAGGGCATGCAGGCCCCCGCCTCCCCGCGAGGCAGGATCTACGCCGGTGCCCAGCTGCTTGCTCGGCGTCGAGTGGGGTGGAGGGTACCGCACAGCCGCCCGGCCCTGGGGCGGAGTGCACCCAAGCCCGCACCCCAGGGCGCTCGCCCCCAACCGCCGGCCGCTGGGTCACCCCGCGGTCTCCACACAGCCCCGGGGGGCGTGGCCTGGCTTGCTTGGGCGGGAGGGGCGTGGCCTCTGAGGTGGGAGGGGTGGCGTCCGGGGCCGCGTCCTCCGCAGAGGGGCGTGGTCACAGGGGCTGCGGGGGGGGGAGATCGTCTCGGGGCGTGTGCCCGCGACGGGGCGTGGCCTGTGGGCGTGGCCTATGCGCTGGGCGTGGTCTCGGACTTACGGGCGTGTCCTCCGCGGCGGGGCGGGGCGGGGCGGGGCGGGGCGGGCGTCCCGGGGCGTCCGGCGCTGAGCCCGGCGGCGCGGTCCTGCGCACTCCGCCCGCTGCGCTGCTGACGGAGCCGCTGTCGCCGCCGCTGCTCGGAGCCGCCGAAGGACGGAGTCGTCCCGCAGGGCCCGTGCCAGTGCGTGCGGCCGGTCGACGAGCGCGGCTGAAGGTGAGGACGCGGCGCCCCGACCCGGGCCGACCGGACCGGAGTACCGAGGCGCTGTGCGGCCCCTGCCCACCGCGTCCCCGGTCCCGGCCGCGTCACGGGGCCCCCAGAAGTTTCTGGAGGGTAGAAGCGGGGTGCCCGGCCCCTCCGCCCGGCGGCGTCGACCCTGGGCGGGCACGGGCGAGGAGACCGGGACCTGGCGCGGCGGGGTCCCCGGGGGTCGCGAGGTCCCCATGTCCCTCCTCCCACGTTCAGCGGACCCGGGACCCCGGCCCGGCCGGGCGCTCCCCCTCCGGGGCGGGCGACCACCTCGGCCCCGCGGGAGAGCCCGGCAAGGTCACGCGGGGCGCGGGCCCGAGGCCGGGGGCGGGCTGCGCCGGGGACCCCAGCACAGCCGGCGCCCCGCCGCCCAGGCCCTGCCCGCCGACTTCCTCGTCGCCCGCAGTTCCTTGGCTTCTCCCGCGGAGGAGGCCGCGCCAGCGATGCTGCGGGGAGCCGCGGTTCTGGATGGTTCTGGCGCTGGCGTCGAGCTGCTGGGTCCCGCCAGTGTCGGAGAGGGCTGTGTTCCCCCCTAAACACGGCAGCGGGTTGAGAGGACACAGTCAGGGACTGTAGGTTAGGAGAGAACGCAGGAGGAGCTGTGAGGGGTTAAAACTAGGAGAACTCATTTGGATTCAGTTGTTTGTAAGGAGCGAAAGAGTCATGTAAAGTATGTGGGACAGATTTGGTCACTTTGAAGTAAAGAGGAACTGAGGGGGGTTGAAAATAAGTTTAGGTATTGGGGACCATATTCATTTTTCAGATGCAGTTCTCAGGGACAATAAGCCTGGGACGGAGCCTGCAAGTGTGCTGTGAATGCTTTGCTCTGTACTTGCAGGAAGAATATCGGCTCTTACATGTTAAAGTTGATGTGTCTTGGTGTGATGATTGGGTTTCTGCAGGGGTTATGGCAGGCCGTTTGCTTAACTCTTCAACTTTGCAAAAATGTGATTTTGATGCAAAAATGTGATTCTGACAAGGTGCCCAATTAGAATAGAAAGGTCACTCAAAGGCAGAATAGATGGTAGATAAAGTCCAGATTTCCAGTGCTACTCACTTCTGCAGTATGCAGAATATGCACGCATGTTTTGCCACCAGAAGTCACTGTCACTACGGGTAATCAGGGCCTGTCAAGCTGCCCTAGTTCTTATCTGGTTTAACTGAATTTTGTGGAGAACTGGTTGAGCTAGCAGCAGTCACTTTTTTAATTGACTAAGATACTTGTTTAATTGGGTTAGGGGTTAAATATGGATGAAACTAGTCAATTAAGAGACCTAGGAGTAGCATTTTTTGGAGACAGGGTCTCCTTTGTAGTGCAGGCTCTGCTCGAGCTCACTGTGTAGCCCAGGCTGGCCTCAAAACTTGACGGTTAACTTCCTGCCTCAGCCTCCCAAGGATTGCAGGTGTGCAGCACCACGGGAGGCTAGGCTGACCATCATTATCAAACCCTCCTTCAAATTACTTCTGCCGGAGAGTTGTTTAAAGTCACTGTGGGAGAACTGAGAAGATGAGTGAATAAAAAACATGGAAGAGAAAATCTTTTCAATTTTTTTTTTTGAAAAGTAAGCGGAAAGTTTCATGCTCAGCTCTGTAATTTGTGCTTTCAAGTAAATTTTCGTAATTCCTGAGTTGATTCAATCTTAGGTCTTGAGATGGCCATATGCTTGTAGTTCTTAGAAGGTAAAGGGAATTTCTGTGCAAATGTTTGGCGGGTGTGAGACAGGTGTGGAGGACCCTGTACCCTAAAGATGAGGAGTTGAAGGTGGCAGCAAGGCTGGCTTTTCTCTTCTTCCCTCCTGATGCCCTCCCTTGGTGGCAGCCTTTGGAGGGCACGCACTCGCAGTCTTCAGTGTATTTGTATGAGTTAAAAGCCCAGAGTTCCCCATTTCAAGGCTGTAGACCGTTAACTAATGTTTTAGATGTTGAGAAAGTGCAGTAGAGAGAGTGCAAATTAAGGAACTGCATTTATCGTTATGTGCACAAAGTTGTGTAAACAAATTATATTTTGCTCATTAAATTACGAAGTCAGCAGTGGTTTCTCCTCCCAAAGGATATTTAATTGGCAGTGGCTTTCTAGTAGTCTCATCCAGCAGGAGCTTAGTGAGTATTGTGGGCTTGAATCTCAGATCCTATTAAAATAAATTACATTTAAAAATAAAATAAACTCTATAAGCCCTGCAATCCATTTGTGAGTGTTGTGCCACAGGCGGAAGTCGGTGTGAAACTCAAAATGCATGGCTCCTGGAGGGCGCCAGGTTTTATCACCTATCAGCTGTGGGCGCGGATTGAGCGCTTCCGTCTTAGGCCTTAGGCCTTAGGATGGGACTCCTTTGGGAGTATTGTCAGGAAGAGAATCAGCTGACTTTCTTAAATTATCTGGCCCATTTTAAACATGACTAAGGATTTCTTGTTAGTGACTTTCCCTGTCGGAAGACCGAGACTGTTGTAGAAGGAGAGCCCGAAGGAAGCAATCACTTCATGCGAAAAACATCTCCTGTTCATGCCCAAGCACCTCCCCTGTGCCAGGCCGTGCCGTGAGCATTACATAGTGTGACACCACGGTCAGGGGCCGCCAGGCCCCGAGAACATCAAGGTCTCCAGGGGCTTTCTCGTGGCACCGTTGAGCCTAATCACAATTCTGAAGTCAGAGCTCATTTTCCATTTTAAAATCAGGAAACTGAGTTGAAGTGCCGGCTCTGATTCAAAGCCTGGTGCCCTTTCTGCTATGGTACGCTGTGTTGGCTCTGTTGATATGTGGTTTCCTGTTTTTCAAGAATTACAGCTTGACTTTAAAATATAAATAGTTCTCCTTGGGCAAGTGGTTCTTTCTGATCATTACGGGCATGAAAATGTAAGTTTTGGGGCTGGGGATTTAGCTCAGTGGCTTAAGCGCCTGCCCTGCAAGCTCGAGGTTGTGAGTTCAATCCCCGGTACCACCAAAAAAAAAAAAGAAAATGTAAGTTTTCTCACTTAGCATTCTGGACATATCTTTGTGCCTCCAAAAGAAAACGTACCGCAGGCCTATTTAGCATGGCGTTTATTTGCGCTGAAGAGCCTTGTTTTCCTGCTGGGGTACAGTGGCACACATCTGTCATCCTAGCTACTTAGGCAGATGCAGGAGGATCACAAGATTGAGACCTGCCTGGGCAACTTAGACCCTGTCTCACAATAAAATAAATGCCTGGGGTGTAGCTTGGTGTTGATACTTGCTTGGTATGCCTGCGGCCCTAGGTTCAAACCCCAATACTGAAAAAAAGTCTTTGCCTTCCTAAAAATTAAATGAAGAGCTGTACAGACTCTCTTATGCAAAAAGTGTATTACTCCATGTACATTGCTGTGTGAAGCAGGATGTTCCCACCTCATCTCGTGAATATACACAGCAGAGCAGTGGTGTTCATGCTCCGTGTGCACCAGTCTCCTGCAGGCTTCTCAGAACACAGCTGCCCCTCACCACCTGAGTTCCTGCTTTGGAAGGCAGGGCGGTGACACATCTGCAGGTGTTATTGCTGCTATTTCTGGAGCCACAAGCTTCCAGCACCACTGCAGTATCGCTGAGGGGTCAGCAGCCTGGCTTCTGAGCTGGGCAGCCTGGGCAGCTTGGGTTTAATATTCAGTGCACCACCTGCCAGCTGTCAGACCTTAGGCAGGTGACTTACCTTCTTGTCAAGACCCAGGAAGATTGGGACTTCCCCTGCTTTCAAGCTGATGAGTTACCCTCCCACCATCTAGAGGATGTCTGGGCTGGAGAGTCATCTTCCCAGCTGCCGCCAGAACGTGGATCAGTGGGCTGAGGTGTGCACGGACAGTTGCACTTGAGCCGAGGTCGGGTACCATGGGTACCATGGTGGGTCCTGCAGCGCACGGGGAGTGGAGCGACTGCGTGGCCTGTGGGCCGGAGGCCTGGAGTACGGGGCTGGCAGGAGTGTCTCACACTGACTTGGTGCATTACTAGGACACCGCTCTTCCTGGAAGGTGTGTGTGGCTGAAAGGGGTGGGGTGCTGGGATGATGGAAGCTGGCCAGCCCCAGCGCTGTGGACAGGAGTTTTCCTCCTGCTCTCTTTGGAGACAGCCACAGCCACGGGACTCTCCAGACCTTCCCAACACTGTCCTGCTGAAGCTTCCCTGTCGCATGGTCTCCTGGGCGTGGGGTTTTGTTGGCCCAAAATAAATGGGACAACCACTAGAACTGCGTAGTGGAGAGTTCACCCTGAGCCAGCTGTGGTGCTGAACTTCTGGAGACCAGCAGCCGCCCCCAGGACCCCTTGGAGGAGAAGAGTGGTGTGCAAAGGTCCTGGCACTGGGTACAGAGCAGCCTTTACCATCTGACCAGATGCCCCAGGGTGAGCCAGGGTTCTTCCTGGGAGCAGTTAGCATAGTGGACAGTGTCCTGAACCATTTTTCCAGTGCTCCTCTATGTCCTGTTTCTTTCCCTTTGTCTGTGTAGGTGGAGTGTCTATTTTGATACACACCGTTGTGTGTGTGTGTGTGTGTGTGTGTGTGTGTGTATTTCTTTCCTTGCTTTCCCCAGTTAGGGGAGAAAACAGTTTTGGTATACCTGACATTTTGATTTCTGAGTAAATTTGGATTGCAGCGGGGTAGAGGACAAGAGAATGGTCACTGGCTTTCTAAATGAAATATAACCCACATCATTATGTAATGTGAATATTGCTGATTTAAATAATAAGAGCAGCCAAGGGCCATGGGGCATGATGACCTTGGTTCCAGCTACTTGGGAGGCTGAAGCAGGACTGCAAGTTGAGTGCAGGCCGGGTAACTTAGCAAAGCCCTGTCTCAAAATAAGAAATGAGAAGGGCTTGGGAGTGCAGGGGTGCAGAGCATCCAGAGTTTGACCCTGCGCTGGAGCAGGGGAGGCAGCTGTCCTGAGTGCCGCTGTTCAGCCGTGTGCCACGGTGCTCTCTCCTCAGGGGTGAGGCAGGAGGCGCAGAGGGCCTGAGGCTGGCTGGCCAGGGGAGCATGTGATCACTGGCTCAGCTGAGCCTGGCTGCTTCCTGTTATGCAGCACCGCTGTTTGAAGAGGGCAGGGAGAGGCGGGAAGGTGGTAGAGCAGTAGCCTAAAGAGCGAGGCAGTGTTTGCCTTTTCATTCCCCCAGGGCTTGGGTGCTAACCCAGCCTCCAGCAGTTAGCCAGTGCTCCGTACCTTAAAGCCAGGCCCCCAGCCCTCACCTTCCCTTGTCCCAGTCAGAAGGTTGCGATTCCTGCCCGGGTTACTCTTGCCTGCTTTTGCCTGTGTATTCTAGTAAAATTAATGGAAAGATGTGGCCAAGAGTGGTGGTGTGTGTCTATCATCCCAGCCCTCTTCAGGGCCAAGGCAAGAAGATCTGAGTTCTTACCCAACTGGGCCATTTAGTCCCTGTCTCGAAATAAATAGTAAAGACAAGGCTGGGGGTGCAGCTCAGTATGACGGTCCTGGGTTCAGTCCCCGGTACTGCAAACATAAATTAAGTGTGTATATATATATGTGAGAAGGACCTTCTGACCGGTATTTAGAGGCCGGCACGCCCCCCTTAAACGGTTTAAGACCTTCTCAGTAGGTACATAAGTTATAAGAGTTACAGTGAGTGCCTTGCCCTGCGCCCGCTCTGGTCTCCCCCAGAGCTACCCTTCCTCTCCATGCTGTGCTGTGGTGCTGTGTACTGTGGGTATGCGGTGTTCTACGTAAACACAGCCTTTTCTGGGTGAACAAACTGTTTGCTGTTGTACGCTGAGTTTGTGTCTTGCTGAGATCAGCCTGATGTTTTGGGGCTCCCTTGATCTTGTTGCGCCGTGCGACGGTGGCCGACAAGCTGCTTCTGCTGTGCGTTAGCTAACAGTTTGTGTATGGTACCTACATCCGAGCGTACGTGACTGAGTTTGAAGGGGGACGCTAGCATCTCCTCCCCTTTTGGTTGTCGTTGACCTTTCTTTACTGTGGTGCTGGAGACCGCCACGTTTCTTTCTTGGTGATGGACGCAAACCGTAACGTGCTGACCTCTGTGGACCTCCACTTGCCCTAGTCCCACCTGTGCCATGCGCTGCTCCCCGGGGTGGGGACTGCATCTGTCCACACGCTGCTTCCAGAGCTTGCACAAGGTCTTGCTTGGAGTTGAGACCCGGCCAGCTGGCGTGGGATCTTCCGCCCGCCTGCCCGTGGGGATGACCGCACCTCCCAGCCACACTGGCGGAGTCTCCTTCACTTTGAACCCCGCCCGTGCACCAGTGAGCCCTGGAGCTCCTGAGCGAGTTTTCTGCCTGTGACTCCAGGACGGCGTCTTCAGGTCTGTTTGGCAGGCTGCTGACTTCTGCCAGGCCTTGCTAACATGCTCCCTTCTCTCATGGAACACCCTGCATAAACAGCAGCACTTGCCTCAGTTCCTCTGCCACATGGAATGCTCCTGCTTGGTCTGTAGAGCACCTTTCTGCATCCACATCTGTGGGATTTGCTGCCGGCCTCTATCTGCGCTTCCTGCCATGGCGTGTGTGTTAGCAGTAGCAGTGAGGATCTTGTCTTCACTCTTAGACCTGGCCCCTGATTAGAGCAGATGTGCAGGAAACGTTTGGTGCAAGAAGTGTTAGGTCAGATAATGCTAACACAGGTGCTGTACTCTTATTGATCACTTACAGTTTGCCAGCAAGTGAGAGCAGTGTGGGAGGAAGAGGAGAGGAGAAAGGAAGTTATTGGTGAGCAGCAGAAAAGAGACGGGGTGGGGGGCTGGCTCTTTCCAGTGGCGTAAGGCTGGCCTGGTAAACACCAAGCCCTGGGGCTGGGGATTTAGCTCAATGGCTTAAGTACCTGCCTGGCAAGCGCAAGGTCATGAGTTCAGTCCCCAGTACCGGAGGAAAAAAAAAAAAAAAAAAACAAACACCAAGCCCTGAAGGAAGAGACAGACAGACAGACAGACAGAGACTGAGAGAGATTGGTGGAAGAGAGAGATGAGCTGGAGGACATGGGGTACTTCCCTAGGGCACTGCAGCTTCTTGGATAAAGGAAAGTAAAACACATCTGACTCAGAAAAAGTTAGAGCCCTGCTAGTGTGAGTCTAATGAGAATTTTGTTTTTATTGTTTACTTATTTTAAATGATAAAATATTATTTTTTTGAGACAAGAGCTCCTTCTGTAGTTCAGGTTGTCCTTGAACTTACTATGTAGCCCAGGCTGGCCTTGAACTGGTGGGGTTCCTGCCTGGTTGAACTAGTGGGGTTCCTGACAGGCCTGTACCACCACGCCTGGCTCCAGGGGAAATATTTGTAACATCCCATTGCAGTCCTTTGGGAGAAGCGATAAAGTGACAAAGGAGGGCTGATAGTATGAGAACATTGTAGCTAGTAAGTGGGCAATTTAAATTTCTTGGAGAGGGAGATAAAGGACCTTATCAGGATTTAACACAATGTTTCTGACCTTTGCCACAATTGCAATTTTGTTCCCTACCCACAGCAGGGAATTTAAAACTATTAGGAAGACACTCAGTGTTGGAGTTCAGGTAGTATTGGAGATCCTGTAGTGTTGCTGTGTTAGTATCAATAGTTTGCTACATCTGCATTAAGAGAATTTCGCTACGTGTCTTGCCTTAAGCATGTTGGGGGATAGGGAAACAAATCCAGATAAACTAGGCAAAGCAAGTTGAGATAGACTCTGCTGTGAGCTGGGGACAGTGTGGCTTGCACAGATGCACAGACAACACGAGGACAGAACAGGTTCTTTCTTCAGTCTTATCCTGTTTTTTGTGTTTGGTTTTTTTTTGTTGTTTGTTTGTTTTTGTTTTTTGAAACAAGGTCCTACCACGCAGTTCAGGCTAGCCTCAGGCTCACTTAGTAGCCCAGGCTGGTTTTGAATTTGCAATGATCCTCCTGCCTCAGCTTCCTCAGTGCTGGGATTACAGGCGTGACCACCACGCGGCAAGAATTTTGTGTTTGGGATCAAGCACATTTTAGGAAGCAGTAAGGTTTTAGGGCTGCCGCCCGGCCTGTCTCACTTGTGGAGAGCTGCCTTCTGGCTCCCGGTGCCTCTCCCTCCGTTACATCTTCAGGGCGACCCCACAGGACCCCAACCTCCTAGCACCGTGCTTATCTGCGGTGGTCTTCACTGTGAACCGGGTACGGTGAGCACCAGGCAAGTGTATTGTGACATTCACAGAAATGTGACTTTCCTGGGCCGTGGGTTAGCTCAATAGCATAAGCGCCTGCCTGGGAAGCTTGAGGTGGTGAGTTTGATCCCCGGTACCAAAAAAAGAAAAAAACTGGCTGTTTTTAAAGGGCTTAGCACAATCACTGGCACAAACTAGACCTTGAGAAAGTGTTCTTTTCTTTCCTCCTCCTGTGCACATTTTTCCTTTCTGAAACAGCTTCCAGAAGTAGGTTTGCTTGAAGAAGTATGTCAGCCTTGGCACGTGGTCTTGGGTTAGTTTGGGGGGAACCGCTTTTGTGGGGTGTCTTCACCCCACAGTCAGTCCTGGGCTGGTGTCACAGGCTGTCCTTTCTCTTGCAGATGAGCACACCCGTGGCTCTGCACTGACGCGAGGCTATGGCTTTCCCTGGAAGACTCAACAGCAGTGGGGGAGGAAGGTAAGCAGGAGTCCCCCATTCGATTAAAGATACAGTGATGCTGATACCGAAGTTCAGAATCCGCTTCAGAGAGCAGAAGTTTCCTCATTTTCATCTTTGCAACTTTAGAACTATGTGGTGCAGGCTTCTTTCTCATAAGCCAAATGGTGTTGCACACCTGTAATCTCAGCACTTGGGAGGCTGAGGCTGAAAGATCACTCAGAGGCTAGGTGGAATTCAGCCTGGACTGTAGTAAGTTCAAAGCCAGCCTGGGCTGCGTAGCCTGTTTTTTTAAGGCACCAAAATAGTTAATATAATTGGTCAGATTTTTTTTTTTTAAAGAAAGGGTCTTCCTAGTGGGCCCAGGCTGGCCTCAAGCTCCTGGCAGTCCTCCTACCTCAGCCTCCGGAGTGCTGGGTTACAGGCACATGCTAACATGCGTAGCCATTGGTCAGTTTTTATTTGAGAGAACAGCATTTCAAAAACATTGAGGCTGGGCTGGGGATTTAGCTCAGTGGCATAAGCGCTGCCTTGCAAACGTGCGGTCGTGAGTTCGATCCCCGGTACCAGAAAAAAACAAAAACAAAAACAAAAACAAAAACATTGAGGTACCAAACGTGGAGACTCAGACTTGTGTTTTATTTTGTTTAAGAGATGAATATTTCACTATGTTGCCCAGGCTGGCCTTGAACTCCTGGGACTAAGCCATCCTCCTGCTTCAGCCTCCCAACTATTGGGGAGCACAGACAGGCACCACTGCGCCTGGCATCAGCCAGTGCTTGTGAGCTCGTCGGCGGTGGTGCCCGCGATTCTGGAGCATCCCAGATGCCTTCCTACTTGTTTCTCTTTCTGGCACCTGTAGGAAGGACTCCTTGGGTTTCTGGTGGCCCTGGCTGAACTTCTGTTACCACGCTCAGTGCCCTGCACCCCCACAAGGGAGGGAAGCCAGTCTTCCAGAACCAGGCTCCCTTTCCTTTGTTCGGTGTCAGGTAGCTTCACGTTTTTGTGCAGTTAAGCGTCCTGTGCTTTCTGGATGCCAGCATGGAGCATCCCTAGAACGCCCTCTTCTCCTCCAAGGTTGTGAGATCATGGCACGGCTTCTTAGCTGGCGCACAGGTGATTGCGTCTGATGCACCGACATCAGCTCTGGTAAGCTGGTGGGCTGTGCACAGCGGCCTGGCCAGCATATGAGCTTTGGTTGGCTCCTCCTGGCCTTACGAAAGGAATTTTCTGCAGTGTGTTAATGTGACTGTGCACTTCAGTCTCTGTTGGAATGTGGGGATTTTGCAGCACCAGCCTTGCACCACCCTGCAGCAGAGCTCAGAGGCAGGCTTCAGCTGGTTTCGAACCTGTCCCCTCTGCTGTGCACACACCCTCTCTACTGTGGTCCCCGGGCTCCCACGGGGCCCTCCTGCCAACACTGCGTCACTTTGCCTGGAGACCTGATGGTAAAACAAGCTAGGGAGGCCACTGGTGCACGCCAGCTGGTGACAGCTTCTGCTCAGCGGGAGTCATGGGCCGCGAGGTGTGGGTGTCCTGGACTTGTTAGGGCCTCTCCGTGCTGTCACCTGCCTGTAATCAAGTCTGAAGTACATCTGAGCTTGCGTATTAATGAAAAATTAGAATGGGGGAGAAACCAGGAGCTTTCTGTTTTAAAGGAAAAGGCTAGACAGGTGTTCCAGTCTAGTATTTATTAAATTATCTGTCTTGGCTTCATTTACTTGAATGCTCGTTCTCGGGCTGTTGCTGGGTCTGTTCTGGTCCATCAGCTCTACCTTGTGGCGTGCTTTATCCGCCTTCGTAATTAGGCATCGCTTGTGTTCAGTGCTGGGCACCAGGATGGACCCAGAGCCTCCTGGTGGTGCTGTTCTGTTGTCTGCCGCTCACACACCTTCTCTTAGGTTGAGGCAGGATCATGCGCAGTTCCTCAAACTCAATCCTCCTGCCTCAGCCTTGCAAGTACCTGTCGTTACAGATGTGTGTGGACACACCTGGACTCAGACAGATTATTTTTATTAATATGCTTCATAGCCATTCTTATCTCATTATGTTTCCAGTAATTTCTGAAGTTCTGAGTCATTTTTTGAGAATCTGTTTCTGGCTCGTGTGTGTGTGTGTGTGTGTGTGTGTGTGCATATGTGGTGCTGGGTCTGGGGCATCGGACCGTGCTAGGCACGCCCAGTACTCCTGAGCTCACCCTGACACATATTTGGTTATTTTGAAGTATTTTGATTAAGAAGTAAAGTAGTATTTTCAGGTTTCACTTGTGTGTGTGTTGAGTCAACTCCACCATCAAGCGAAAGATAAGGTTTACTTTGGAAAGGATGAATGAACTCTTGCAATGTGTCCCATGCTTCATATTGCTGCGTCTTGGAATAGTGCTTTTGCTTTTCCTGGAGTTCCTAATTCTTTTTCTTTTTCCTTTATTGATAAAGAACATGCCTCTTTGCATTTTGGTAACATTTAATTTTTTACCCGTTTGTGTAAATTGCTTGAAACCTCACATTTTTCCTTGGAATTTTAAAATGAAAAGTACCTTTTTTCAAAGCATGTGTTGAATTATACTATTCTGACTTGGGCCCAGGTAACTGGGACACATTCCGGGAAGTGCTTACTTGGTGACTTGGGGAAGACGTGTAACATAAAACGAAAGAGCTTTATTTTAGGAAGTGCCTCCAGGTTGACAAGGCAGGGCTGGGAGTCCCTGCCGTGAAGGGTGGGTGCTCACAAGCACTTCAGAGGTGCTGGTGGCTTTCCGAACCCGAGGACTGGACTGGACTGGGGTTTTGGAGTCCTGAAGCTGATCTTACTGTGACACTCCAGCAACTCTTTCCACAGAATCCGAAACCAGGTTTAATTCTCCTAACTGAGAAGTGTTCACAGTTAGTGAGGGAGCGACAAGTGGAAAGCAGAGGAACGCCTGTTACACGGACAGATTTTGAGTCGGGGTGTCTTCCCAGAGGCTTTCTGAAGAGATTAAGGGCTGCAGACAGCTTCCTGAAGCAGCAAGTGGCACCATCCGCTTTAGAAACAGCAGAAACTGGACTGAGGTATAATTTATGTGCTGCTTTGAGTCTATAATTTGATTGTTTCTGTGAATGCCCTGACTCATGCGGCCTTGGCTGCAGTTGAGCTGGGAACATTCCCGTCTCCTCTGGCTGAGGAGGCTGCATGCTCAGTCAGGTCTCCCTGCCCTGTGTCCTCTTAGGGTTCAGCCCACTTCCTCCTGCATCTGTTCTCTGCACCTGGTCACAGGAAGTGTGCGGCATGACCAGCCCCTTCCCTCAGTGTCCATCTGTGTACCATGGACCGAGGTTTCCTTCTTTTTATAACATGCCAATGTGTGACTGAATCTTTTTCTTTTTTTTTTTGTCTTTTTGAGATGGGGTCTCACTATACAGTCCAGGCTGGCTTTGAGCTCACTTTGTAGCTTACGCTGCTCTTGAACTCGCAACAATCCTCCTGTGTCCACCTCTTCATGTTTTTGTGTACTGTCAACCAGCTGGTGGGGATTTTGATTGCCTCTGCTTTCTGTGGTGACTCATGCTGGACCCGTTTTCTTTGGTGTGTTGTTTTTGGAAGAGCTGTGTCTTAGTTACTTTTCTCTCATTGCTGAGACAAAATACCCAACACCCAAAGTTAAAGGAGGAGAGGTTTATTTAGCTATAGTTTGTGGAGGTTTCAGTCCATAATCAGCTGGTTCCAAGGCAGGGTGGCATGGCACAGGGGCAATAGATCGTGGGGGTGCAAGATAGCAAAAGCAATGAGAGAGAGAGAGAGAGCGAGCAAAAGACAGACAGACACAGACAGACAAGCCTCTTCGTGTCCCTTCTGTTGTTTCCAGTCTGCTGAAGGCAGTGCCGTTTCAATCGGTGGGCTGACCAGCAGTCACCCATCTGGTGTCCCAGCGCCCTTAGTCCCAGCAGTGCACTGTGCATCAGTCATGCCGTAGATTTAGCCGCCTCCGGAAAGCCCCGTCGAGAGCGCCTGGCGCTGTGGAGCACATCTAGGTGCACCCTGTAATCGCCTGCTTTCGTGGGAGGCGGATTGTTCAGGGCGGCCCTTGGACCATGGTACGCCCATCAGCAGTCGCGGCGCCTGCGGCCTGTTTCGGGCCCGTCTGCCTGCGTTCTCTCTCCTTGCCTTGAGGCTGCCCGATGGCGACCCTGAATTCCTACGGACCCTGTTCGGTGGTTGGCACTGTGTCTTCAAGGGGTGCCTCGGTCCAGAGGCTGCAGTGGGTGAGACAATGCGACGTTGAATGAATTGTGCGGGGTTACATCATCTTTGTAGAGCTGCGATTTTCTGCTGTGTGGGGGGCAGGAACCGTTTTCCCCTTTCGGAGGCTTACGTCACCACAGCCTTTTTCTCCTGAGCTGGTGTGGTCAGCCTTCTGTGGCGTTTGTGGAACAAGCTAGGAACTAAGGTATCTCAGCTGTCATTCCCTGCTTTTCAGAAGTATGAGAAGCATGGTTTCACACCTAGTGTTTTATTCCTGGAGCTCCCGGTAAATAGCCCTGTAAAGTAGTCAAGCAAGTAGCATCAGGCCGTTAGGAGCAAAGACCTGGAGGACCTCATCGCTGCGTCTGTGAAGTGTAACCAGGGAGTGCCGTGCCATTCGTGCGGTTGGGGTAAACTTCCAATTCGGTTCTAAGTGACATTAAACACGTAAGGAGACTCAGTGCAGTTCTGTTCTCTGACCGAGTCTTGATGCCTGCATCAAATGATGTCACCTCCTTAACCTGCAGTGCAGAGGACGCTGTCTTTGCTTCTGTAAAGAGATGGCAAAGTGTTGGTACAACAGACTAACACTTTGTTAGTCTGGATGAGATGTTGCTGGGTGTCACCACGTGGACCGCTGTTACCAACGCTATGAGTGGTGAGGGGGCTGTGATTCTCCTTAGGGAGAGCAAAGGGAGCCCCTCCTGTGTTGAGGTGGGAACCCTGCAGTTCCCTCTTGAGGAGAGGAAGTTTGCTCTGCAGCTCACCTGCACTCAGGGAAAGTGCTTTTGCTTAAAACAGCTCAGCAGAGCTGAGTGTTTGGTCTTAATCTGGGCGCTGTTACAGGTGCTTTGAAAACACAGAGCTGTGTTTTGGTATGTCTTGTTCTGGTGTGTGTGTGTGTGTGTGTGTGTGTGTGGTCCTGGAGGAGGGGGGCAAACTGAGGGCCATGTGTTTAAGGCAGGTGTTTGATCACTGAGCTGCTTTTTAAAGTGTACCTTATCTAGGTGTAGTGGTGCAGTCCTGTAATCCCAGGACTTTGGGAGGCTGAGACTGGAGAGGTGCAAGTTCAAGCCCAGCCAGGACAATTTAGCAATTTAATGAAACCCTTTCTCAAAAGTAAAAAAAAAACAAATTGTTTTAAAAGACTGAGGTATAGCTCAGTGCAGAGGCCCTCCCTCGGTTCAATTTCCAGTGGCGCCCAAACAGTATCTATCATACCCTAATTTATTTACTCACAGCATCACCTCCACGCTGTGTACCTCCTGTTTGACTGCCTCCTCGGAGTTCTTGGGACTTGAGAAGTCTAAATCATCTTCCCTTTTTAAGTTCACTGAACACTGAGTTCCTGCTCCTGTGAGAGCCTAGTAAAGAAGACAAAGATGAAGTGGAGGTGGCGGTCTGATGGTCCTTTTTGGCCTCAGTGTTGGGGTGGCTGAGGGTCTGTGGTGGCCAAGTTGAGGTGCTGCTACCTTGTAGACCTGGAGAAGACTGAGGCATTGCTTGCAGGCAGGATACTAATTATGCAGCTGGGTTTTCAGAGAGAGAGAGAGAGAGAGAGAGAGAGAGAAAGGGAGAGGCAGACAGACTGAACGAGAGACAGGGAGAGAGACAGACTGAACGAGAGACAGGGAGAGACAGACTGAACGAGAGAGAGAGAGAGAGAGAGAGAGACAGACAGACAGAGACTGAATGAGAGACAGAGAGGGAGAGAGACAGACAAAACTGAAGGAGAGACAGAGAGGGAGAGAGACAGACAGACTGAACGAGAGACTCTACCTGAGAGTGTCGGGGCGGCGGCCCGCAGCCCGCCCCCTGCGCCTGGTGGCTTGGGAAGGGTCGCTCCGAGAAGGGCCAGTGAAGGTAGGGCATGTGCCTGGGCCATGCTGGGAAGCCTCTTTTGAGCGAAGTCTTAAAGCCAGCCTCTCTCCTGTCTGATAAATGATTGGAAGGAGAAGCAATGGATGTTTTCCTGACAGTTGGTTCATACCGGGGCTGGGGCTTCGTTTGCAAATGAAAGGGCTGCGGTTGGAGTAGCTGAAATCACAATGGACTCTGACTCTTTTCACTGCTCAGTGTGAAAGAATCTCCTGGGTGATAAATGGGGCTGCTGGACTCATTACTTGTAAACAAAGCTCAGGGATGACCTCTAAATTTTTTTTAATTAAAAGAAAACAGGGTTTCCTAGTGGCAGGCGCGGGTCTGCTCCTCATTTGAATTTTGACTGTGCGCAGTGGAGCGGATCTTTGTTCGCTGACAGGGAAGCAGCGTTGCCCCCTGGCTGCCCTGATTCTCCAGCCAGGAAGAAAGGCCATGCCCGGGTGCAGCAGCCAGCTGGGCTCAGCTGCGGCAGGGAGGCCTCTAGTGTGCCAGGCAGGGGCTGTGTGCGTCACCGACTGCGCCCTAGCCCCAGGGCACCTGGGATTGATTGGCACAGGGCCCACTCTCATCCCAGTGTGGCAGCCCCAGGTGTGGGAAAGTGAACCCAGGCAGTCCCACCCAGGCAGGTCGTGCCCGGCTTCTTCTGTCGCTGGGCTCCAGGTCCTCAGCCCTCTTCCACAGGGCCGGCTTGCGAGCTCCCGGTGGGAAGTCCTGTCCGAGCTCTTGCTTGTCCTTCTGCTGTGTGGCCCAGGTGTTCTGAGAGCACTGCTCTTCCCCGGCACTGAGGAAGGTTGTCCCCAGGGGATGCTTGAGCAGGGCCACAGTGGCCAGAGCCAAGCTGATCAGGAAGGGGTGACTGGTGAGCCACAGGCAGGAGAAGGGTGCAAAGATCAATTTACGAAACGAAGGGTGGAGAGTGGCACCCATGCTAAGGAGAGCCTGCCCGGGTCGCCTCTGCCAGAGCAATGTCCCCGTGGTGCAGTGACAGGTGCCCGCCCCGGCACGCTGTGGTCTCCATGCCCTGTGTAGCCAGCTGGGGTGGCCCTGCTGACACCCCAGCCTCCCGACGGGTGGGACGGGTGGGAGCTGCTCGGTCTCTGATTAGCTTTCAGCATCTGGCAGAAACTTGACTGAGATAGGAAATCATTGTTCATTTAAGCATGGAGCTGCTGGGTTCAGATGGGACAGGATATTTTGTGACCGAGTGGACAAAGTGTTTTTTTTGTCTAAAAAACATGTTTTAAGCTGGGTGTGCGCAGTAGTAGTCAATCCCTGGGGCCACAGCCTCCGGCCCATGGAGGTGTGATGGAGAGATTGGAGGCGGCCCAGGCCTGCTGCCCCCTCTCTCTGCCCCCCCCCCGCCCTCTAGAGGACTGCAGGGTCCCTGGCACTCTGCCCCCTTTTGCTGGCTCTCCCCTGGGAGTAGCCCAAGTTGGGAAGTGTTTGCTTGGAGTCCTGTGATACCTGAGGTGGGCTGTTGCCCCGTTCGCTGTGCTTTGCGGGTGCCCACGTGGGGTCCAGCCCCAGCCTTCCTCTGAAGCAGAGCAGTAGGATTTGCCTTTTCACAGGCCGGCTCTGTGTGGAGTTGCTGTGTGATGCGGTTTCTCCCCTTCAGTTGGCCTGCCTGCTAATTTTATCCTTTAGGGTCCTGAGGGTTTGAATTTTATGCTGTTCCTAAACTGTCTGAGCTCTGCTGAGAAATGGGGGATCCTCTGGCCTGTAGCGCCCTGAGGTGAAGGGTGTGACCACGCCTTCCGCTGTTGCTGTTGTGGGTTTAGCTGATGGTGGGCTGATTCTTATTTGCTAGTCCAGAATGTGTGTTGGGGGATTTTTTTTTTTTTGGTCTTGTTCACATAGGCAAATGCTCTTCCCTTGAGCAATGCCCCAGCCACCAAGTTTGGGTAATTTTTTTTTTTCTGAGACAGTGTCTTGCCATGTAGTTCAGATCAGCCTTGAAGTATGCGGCCCAGGCTGGCCTTGAATTCATGGCTATCCTCCTGCCTCAGCCTCTCACGTGCTGGGATTACACTTGGCTAACCCTGTGAATTACTATTTCAATAAAATCATCAGTGTGTTTCATATTAAAAAGTCACAATAGGGTGTAGTTACGCATGGCAGTGCACACCTATAACGCCAGCACACGGGAGGCTGAGACAGCATCACTGTGAGTTCATGGCCAGCCTGGAATACATAGCAAGACCCTGGCTCAAAAACCTAAGACGAAATAATGGAGACACATGTGAATACATGCAGAGAAAGTGAGCTTTTGCTTAATAAAACCTTGTAGCCTTTTATTTTGACAAGTGTCTCCCTCGGGTTGGTTTGATTTTACAGGGAAGCTCCTTCTTGGCGGCTGCTGGTGTTTCGTACTCCAGACTGAACCAGGAGGACTGCAGGTCCAAGCCGAGCCCAGGCGACTTGTTGAGACACAGCCTCAAGGAAACAGAATGGGCTGGGGTGTCACTGCCACTCTGTGATGGAGTCCTTGGGTTCCATTCCCAGTGCCACAACAAACAGAAGGAGGAAAAGAGAGAATGGGAGATCCCCCACCCCTGTTCATTGGGAGAGCGCATGGTGCCTTCCGGGGATGCCACGGGCCTCTGGGACCTGGGCAGGGCTGAGGCAGAGTCGCTGTGATGGGCACGCAGGGGCTGGGTGGCGTGGGTTAGGTGCCGCGCTCTCACTGGAGCTTGCAGTGGTCAGGGTGCAGTGTTGGTATTTTGTGTCCTTCGCCCGCCCTTTGTAGCCACTCAGAGCCCTGCCATGGCCGGTGTTGCCCGGAGCCCCCCGGAACCTCACAGGGTGGTTCAGATGCATGTTTCCAGTCCAGCTCTGGTTAGGTTGGTGGCTTACTGGTGGCCTAGTTAACAAGAAGACTGTTCTCCCAGCCCCCACCTCCCGCCCGTGAGACCCCACTTGTCCAGCTCTGTCATGCAGGATGGTCCTTGCCTTCGGCGCACTTCCTGCCTGTCTGTTCCTGCCTGGCCTTTGTCCTGTGCAGGGTGCAGAGGGCAGCAAGGGAGGGTGCTGCGGGACAGGACCAGGGAGCCACCCTCCTGGCTGTGGGTGCCTTGCTGTGTCAGGGCAAGTGTGCATGCTGTGTGTGTTTGCACATGTATGTGTTTACATTGGCACGCTCTGTGCTGCAGAGCTGTCACTTGGCAACCTTCAGCACCCAGTGCCTCCTCACTGGCGATGCAGTGAGGACTGTGGTACATTCTGCACTGACCAGAGCCCAGCTTCCTGGCACTTGCCGGCCAGCTGGGACTTCCAGACACAGCACAGTGTTGGGGTGCTGTTGTGGTACTGTGGTTTGAACCTAGGGCTCAGTCAAACCTTGCTATTCCTCAGTCCCTTTTTGGTTTTTGTTTTGAGACTGGGTCTCACTGAGTTGCCAAAGCTGGGCTTGACCTTGCTATCCTCCTGCCTCAGCCTCCCAGAGTGCTGCATTACAGGTGTGCACCACCACGCCTGGCCAGAATTTCCTTTTATCCTGTTGGAGCACACTTGCCATCCCGCAGATCTGTACCCCTGACTTCTTCCTTCTCCACTGTGGATTTTCTCTGTGACTGCTGAGCTGCTCTCCCACCCCCGCTGCACAGGCCCCACCTCAGGGTCTCTAACCCAGGCTGCTTTCTACCCCTCAGTGCCCAGCACAATCCCCCAGCCGTATTTCACCCCTCTCCTTCTCTCTCCTTCGGTGGGGTGGGAGTGGGGAACCTGGGTGATGCTGAGCCCGTGCACTTGCCTAGTCCTGTTTCCAGAGCTTCCAGGGTGCTCTGCCAGCCGGAGTTCAGTTTGGCTCCCTGTGAAGGCAGCCAAGCCCTTCAGTCACGGAGGGGACCAAATGCTCTGTGCAACCCCAAGAAATAGAGGGTGCGGGCTTGCTGGGGAGTTGGGAGTTAAAGGAAAAAGGCCAAAGTGACTCTTCTCTGATTTTTCTTAGTCCATGTCTGCAGTGCATGATGGTCACACTCCTTGGGGGAGCTGGTACATGGGCATGACACGTCTTCCTTCTCTCTCCATCCTCTCCCCTCCCCTCCTAAGAGAAGCCGTGCTGTCTGATTCAGTTCACCTGGTATGGTCTCAGGGTGTGTCCAGACTCCCACAGATGACTCACGTCTGCCCTTCTTACTTGGAGCAGTGCTTCACTGTGTGCAAGCACCTTGTTTTCCTTGTCCCTGCGTCTGCAGATGACACGCAGGCCACTTCTGAGGTGCAGCTATTGTGAGCTGCACTGCTGTGAACATGGATGTGCATGGGCCACATCTTAACCCGTGCAGGGTGACCCCCGGAGGGGAGTTCTGGGCTCGGTGGAATGCCTCGTCTTAGTGTTTTGAGGAATCTCCATAAGGATTACCATGGTGGTTGTGCCAGTTTACATGAAGAGTAATTCCTAGCATTTGGCTTTGACATGGAAGAGTCTCTCACAAAGATAGGGAAGACCGAGCTGGACGAGTGGTGGCGCACACCTGTCATGCCGGGCACTCAGGAGGCCGAGGCAGAAGGATCCAAGCTCAAGGCCAGCTTGAGCAACTTGAGCGAGGCTCTGCCCAAAACATTAAATAGATGGGGAAGGTGAGTAGCTCTGGTACTGTTTCTTGTTTTTCCCCGGTGCCGGGGCTGGAGCCTGCTGCGCCCGCCTGTCTGCCGAGTGCTCTCCGAGCTGCACCACAGCCTCCCTCTCGGAGTGGCCTGAGCTTGATACACCTGCAAGGGTCCTCACAGGCGGAGCTGCCGGGCCGGCAATGGGTGTTGAGCCCAACATACACAGGGATGGGGGCCATGGAGGCTTCTCAAGGGGAGTGGGGAGCAGGAGTGGCCAGGAAACCAATTTAGCGGCAGCCAAGTAGCAAGAATATGCAAGGAGCAGCTGACTGCTCGGGAGGCAGCTGAGGGCTCTAAGGTAGCTCAGCCGTGGAGCGCTTGCCAGGCATGCACCAGGCCCGGGGTCTGATCCCTAGTTCCGTGCATGAGTGTGTACATGCATGCACACACACGTGCACACACACCTACGTTATTGCCTGTGTCTCTAACAGCTGGCTTTCTACCTGCCAATGATAGAGACACGATACATTTAATAAGTTAAACCATTAATGATCCATGAGCATTGGCCTCTGCCATCAGGAACTGCTGTTTTTTTCGTGATCCACCCGCCCGCCTGGGTTTGGGACCTGTCTTTTACACGATCGCTCCCTTGCAACCTTCCCAGCTGTTGGCAGTCGCTGAGCAGAAGGGCGCACCTGGCCAGGGCCCGCTTCCTGCGGAGGCTGACGGCTGTGGGCCCGGGGCTGGCACCCTGCTGACTTCCCCTAGGGACTCGCACCAAGGATGCATGGGAAGCAGCGGCGCTTGTGAAAATAAGCTGACCGGTGGGCGGTAGGTGGGCAGAGGGGAGAGATTGATGAGCAACACCCACTTCTAGCATCGCTGCTGGGCCGGAAAGGGGGAGCAACTGCAGGGGGAGGCAGGAAGGCAGCTCGGGAGCCAGGTCTGCGGCTGGGCTGGAGCCCGAGGCTTTCCCAGCGCCCGGGTGAGGGGCACCGGGTTTCATCGCTGCTTGTGGAATTGTGACCATGGGAGAGAGTGCTGGATCCCTGGGGTAGCATGCAAGGTGGTGTCCTTGTCCCAGTCTTGCGGGTCCCCAGCTGTGGGCCTGTGCTCCCCTGGCATTCTGCGCCCAGGTCTGTGCCGGAGCAGACCCGTGAGGGTGGGTGGCTGGGACGAGGACTGGGTACCAGCAGGGGCCACTGGGCACTGCTGGAGATGGCAGCCCCAGGTCTGTGGTGGCGGAGTGGCCCACTCTTGCCCTGCCCTGCAGGATTGGGGCCCAGGTGGGTGTGGCGGGGAGGACTCTTCCCTCGGCTTGTCGGAGCCACCAGGGTCTGGAGGAGGAACCTGGAGGTCACAGAGGGGTCTGGTGCTGCTGCACAGGGCGAAGGCCGTCACCTGGGGACTCCTTGTCCGCATGTTGGGTGACAGGGTGTTGCTCAAGACAGACCCCGCCCCTTCTTGGGGTGCTGCCTTGGTGCCATGCAGGAATAGGGTGTTGGGGTTCCAACACCTGTGTCCACCTCCCACTGAAGGTGGTGCTTCTGATCCAGGATGTCACTGGCCCAGCGTCCCCCCCCCACCGTGAGTCATGGCAGGGATCACGCAGGCACGGCCTGCTTATGCATGTACCATGCTCAAAGGCATGCTCATTGGCTGAGCTTGGTGATGACACGGTCACCGCAGCAGGTGCCATCACAGGTCTGCAGCTGCAGGGACTGAACCCAGGAACTTCGTACTGAGCTACATTCCCAGCGTTTTAAGAAAACTAAAAAACAAAATTTGTGGGGTAGAGGGTCTCACAAAATTGCTTAGTAGCCTACACTGGGCTTGAATTTGTGAGTCTCCTGCCTCAGCCTTCCAGAATGCCAGAATTACAGGATGTGCCACATGCCTGGCTTCTGTTATGTTCTTTGAGAAGATGGAAAATGAGTAGTGTACGGGCACAGTGGCTATTGCCTATAACCCCAGTTCTGGGGAGGCTTAGACAGGACTATCTCTAGGCCATTGTGCAAGACCCAGTCTCAAAATATGAAGGACTGGGGATGTAGCCACATGTTCCCCGGGTGTACTTCCCTGTATGGGAAGGGTGACTAGCAGTACTGTGTCTCTGAGGCGTCTGCAGCCAGCAAGGGTTTGCCCAGAGTTGCCGGGTGACGCAGAAGGAGCTCAGTGGAAGTAGAGAGCGGTGATGGCGTCTGGGAAAGGCTTTGACGCATGTGTGTTAGCAGTGCTCTGGTTACAAAGTGTGCAGGGACAGAAACGGCCCTTCTGTGCCAGGAGGGAGCAGACGGCACTGCGGCACTTCCTTCCGTCCTAGGACCCTGGGACCACAGAGCCAGCTGAGGCACAGGTGTCTTCTGGCGGAGGGGACCAGACTGCAGGGTGGGGAGCAGTGGGCCGGGGGAACTGAGGTGGCCTGTGGGCCCACAGGTTCCTGAGACCTAGTCTGGGGAAGGGTGCAAAGTGCCTCCTTCTTCTGTGCTTTCCTGCAAGTTAGAGGGAAAAGACAGGCGGTGATTTGTACGTGACACGTGATTCCCGTTCACTGCACTGGCTACTTTGTTCACTGTGTCTGCTTG
Organism: Dolichotis patagonum; assembly: GCA_004027295.1. Classification (NCBI taxonomy): domain Eukaryota; kingdom Metazoa; phylum Chordata; class Mammalia; order Rodentia; family Caviidae; genus Dolichotis; species Dolichotis patagonum. Next base: position 67,434 of record PVJX010002280.1, read on the forward strand.
CAGATTGGAGAGTAAGGGGCAGCACCCATGGTGTTTCTGTGGGTCCCAGTGATGGGACAGGGCTGGGGCCCTAGATGAGGGAGCGCAGCAGGAAGAAGGGAGGACTGGAAGGGTGGGCAGAGGCTCTGGGCTCTCCGGTGTGTGGGAGGGTGGGCGAGGAGGGCCAGGGTCCGGCCAGGCCACAGGCAGGCAGACGGGGCTCACACAGCCTGCGTGGGAGGGCCTTGGGGTGCACCGGGGAAAGAGTTCACGATTGCTTGGAGTTGACTGAATCGTAGTGTGCTCTCCAGCTCCGCCTCACCCACCAGCTGCTACGTCTAGATGTAGAGCGCTGCCTTCCTTCTTCCCACAGGGCGAGCGCGGACGTGCGTGCTGGGGCCAGACCGGCCTGCAGCGGACCTTGCCTGGTTTCAGGGAGGAGATGCTTTGTAAGGAGAAAGGAGCCAGCCAGGGAAGGAAGGGCTGCACTCTGCTGGACTCGCATGGTGACTTGAGATGTCTTTGGCAAGGCTGTCCTTTCTGGGAGCTGATGCCTTTCCTTTTCTTTAATCTGTGTCTGTGGCCACAGTGCTCGCTTCCTTGGGTGGAGCTGGTACCTGTGACGACACGTCTTTTTTTTTTAAAGCCCTTTCTATTTGCCCACTTATGCAGGGATCCCTCCAGCAGTCAGATCTGGTCCTCCAAGGTCACAGGGCGGTCCCTGTTCTGTTTAACCTGGAAGAGGGGCAGCAGCCTGGTAGATGCCCCCACAGGAGAGAAGAGGCAGCCCTAGGCGGCCTGGCGCGAACTCCTCCCAGGGAGAGCCTCGGCGCTGGCTCACGTAAACTGCGTTCTGGAGAGAACTGGTGGCCAGCGCACACGAAGGTTGTCACCACGCAGGGGCACGCTGTGGCTCTTCTGTGGCTGACCCTGCTTCTAGACCTTTGCCTTGGGGTGGTGTCGAAGGCACCGCCTCCGTAGCTGGCCTTGTGCCCTGCGCCTCCAGCTGACTGTGGCGGTGGCCTCTGCGTGGATGGGTCCTTGCTGCCTAGAGAGACACAGCATGCACCGTGTCCTTTCTCCACCCCGCTGTGCACACGGCGTAATACAACCTCGGTCTTGCTTTCCCGCCCAAATCCAGGTCTTTCCATGCCTGTTTATGACTATTTGGGTTCCTCCCAACACACCTCAGTTTTCATGGGGGAATCGTGATTATCCCCCCTTAGCTTTAGTTTCAGTTCAACAGACATTTCCTGTGGTCTTTGCACACCCGTGCGTTGGGAACACGAAACTCGTGAAGACAGCCTGGGTGTAAGGGCGCGAGGGCAGGTCTTTCCTAGTGGAGACACAGTGACCAATAAAACGGGCTTCTGCTTCCTGCCCAGGCAGTGTGTATCAGTAGAAGAGACAGGAATCAAACTTCAAACTACGCGTGAAGCTCGACTGTGTAGCTGGGTGACAGCGCTGGCTTCGCCTGTGTGAGGCCTCAAAGGGGATTGGGCTGGGCGTGGTGACGCAGGCCTGTAACCCTTGCACTTGGGAAGCTGAGGCGGGAGGGTTAGGAGTTCAAGGCTAGTATGTGTCCACAAAATTAAACTACTGTAAACTAAAGTACAATAAGGGAAAAAGTGCACTGAAGACTAATTATTACAAGTAAGTCGAGGAGGCTCGGCATGGCTGTAAATGGCGAGTGACCAGACAGGGTGATGAGCTCAGTGCTGGAGGGCTGTATGAGGGGGGCAGTACCAAGAGCTTGTTGATTTTGGCTTTGATACTTTCTGTTTTGTAGTACTGGAGATGGAACCCAGGCCCTTGCAAGCACTGGACCACTGAGCTACTTGCCGTTTTTTAAGACAGAGTCTCAATGAATTACCCAGGTTTGACTCAAACTCAGGATCCTCCTGCCTCAGCCTCCCACAAAGCTAGGATTAAAGCTGTGGGCAGCAGTGAGGGAAGTGGGCAGCCGAGAAGGGGCTCTGCGGCCAGCACTGTGTACACCCCGCAGCTCTGGTGCGCGCTGTCGCTTGCTGGTGTTTTGGGTCTCGCTGTGCTGTGGCCCTGGGGATCACACTGAAATCAGCAGCGCAAGGCCCTTGTCACGAGCAGTGAATTCTCGTGTAACAACTGGTCTTGCAAAAGACACCGGGATATTTCATAACTTCCTTCTTTTCTAATAAATGGACTAGGTGTTAGGGTAAATAATCAGTATGTGAAAAGTTGGAGTGTCCAGCCCACAGCAAGGGGCGGTGGTGGTGAATCGGGGCCATGTGTTGTGAGGAGATGAGCCGTGCCTTGTTGTAGGCTCACGGAAGAAGGTTTATGTGGGGAGCTTGCTTCTGATTTTGGTGTGGCTTTTTTTGGGGGGGGTGTCTTTCTGAGACAAGGTCTCACTATGCAGTGCAGGCTGGGTGGCCCAAGCTGGCTTTGAACTCACAAGAATCCTCCTGTCTCACATTCCCAGTGCTAGGATTGCAGGTGTGTGCCACCACGCCTAGCTTGTTTTTTGTGTTTTGAGATAGGGTCTGGATAGGTACAGTAGTTCAGGCTGGTTTAACCTCAGTGGCCTTTCTGCCTCAGCCTTCTGTGCTGCCCAGCCTTTTGCTTCTGTTTTGCACATGTGGATTTGGAGGAAGTGTGCATGTATACTGAGTATCTGAGGCCTCTGCCTTCCCTTACCCCACTGCCTTCGCTCCTCTCGCCTCGGTTCCGCAGCACCTTCCCACCTCAGTGGCCAGTCCTGTGGGCTGTTGGCCTTGGCCATTTCTCTGCCCTGTGCCTGGAAGAGCGGCTGGGGCTGGGGCACTGCTGGAGGGAGTGGGCCCGACTCACAGTCAGCAGCAGGGAGGGGGTTCTGGGTGTCACTGTGGGAGCAGCCCCTTCTCCCTGTGGCCCGGGCTGGCACTTCCTGGGTACCTGCTGCCCAGGAGGAGGCGAGCCCGGTGAGTCAGACACCCTGGGTGGCGCAGTCCAGGGCCCTGGAGGAGGGCACTGCGATCTGTATGAGGAGCCGGGAGCTGTGCAGATGTGGATTCCTCCCGTCAGGGATTCTGCACCTAGTAAGATGGCGCTGGTGTAGCTCATCTCTCACCTTAATTTTGCTTCCACATCCGGGTGGGAGCTGGGTGGTGAGTGCGCAGGGTCGTTTCCTGCTTCCCAGGGCTCGTCCTGAGTAGAGGGGCTCTGCTGGCGCTGGAGGGCTCGGCCTGCGGCTGCTCATCAGTGCAGTGCCCGCCGGCGTCTGTGCCAGGGCTCTGCTCTCAGCCGTATGCCTCTGGTCTCTGCCTTCTCACCTCGCTTCTCGCCACCTGTCGCCTCCCACTCTGTCCCTTTCAAGGCTGGTTCTGCTTTGAACTTGACTGACTCTGCCCTGGCCAGTTTTAAAGCCAGCGAACTCCGTTTCTCTTCAGCCATGGCACCTTGTCCTTGGGTCTGCGTCAGGCCCTCCCTTCGGGGTCCCCACATTGGGCCTGCCTTTCTGCCTTTCACTGGCCTTTCACTCTCAGCTTGCAGCTGGTGCCGGTTCACCAGGGCCTTAGTGAGGAGGCCTCATCCCAGGAGCTGCTGAGACGGCAGCCCGAGGGGGGTGGGAGGTTTCTAAATTACGCACTTTTTCTTTTTGGGGAGTACTGGGGGTGAAACTTGGGCCTTCACACTGAGCTACATCTTCCGCCTTTTTGGAGGCAGAGTCTCGATAATTCTTAACTTGCCCAGGTTGGGGTCACGTGTGTGATCCTTTTGCCTCAGCCTCCCAGAGTGCTGGGTTGCAGACGTGTCACACCTCACCTGATTAAAATTGCCTACATTTTAAAGTAGTATGCTTCATGGCTCTTCTTATCTTTATGGAAATTTTATTTGAAAACTGTTATTCTGTAATATCAAACCAGTCCAAAGATATATTTTTAGCATGTTCCTTTAATATAAAAAGTTACTCAGGTCAGGGCATTGTGGCATGTTGTGCTCTCACAAGGCTGAGGCAGGAGGATTCAAGTTTGAGCCCAGCCAGGGCATACCTTATCAAGACCCTGCCTGTCTCAAAACAGAAAAATAACGAAAGGATTGGGAGTAAAGCTCAGTGGGAAGGCACTGGATTCAATCTCCATTACCTCAAAAAAATTGAATTAAGTTAAAAAGTTAGCGTACATAGGAAGAGACAAAATGATGCCACACCCAGCTCTCATGTCTTGTCTGCCAGATTGGCGAAAATCAAGAGTTTGACAGCATGTTCTTAAATTTTCTTTTAACCAAGGCTAGGGGGAAAGTGCTACATATAGCTGTTGAGAATGCAAACTAATACAGCAGTACAGCCGTACAACATACTGTTGTGAAACGTGCATGTAGTGTTTGGCCAGTTTCCTGGCACACGGCCCCTGGAATCCTGGTCACCCTCCAGTGACATGTGTCTTTTCACACGCTAAGGGACTCCTCTGGAGAGGGCTGCTCGGCAACCCCAGCTGGGACTTCTAACCTGCCCAAAGAAAACTGCAAGTGGTAGAAGAACTGGAATAGAAGTTTCCTGAATACAGCCATTAAATTAAAGAAACTAACTGGATATTTAATGCTGTTCATGGAAATTTTTATTAATAATAAATGATAAATACGAAAACATTTGCGATAATAAACTGTGAGTGTCTTTTTTTTTTTTTTTTGAGATGGATAGTTCAGGTCGGCCTTGAACTCACTGTCCTCCAGCTCCTGGTGATTTTCCTGCCTCAGCCTCCCAAATGCCGGGATCACAGGTGTGCTCCTCCATGCTGGACTGTGGCTGTGTTATGTTTTAAAGTCTCTATTTTAAAGTCTGTTTAAAGCTGGACAGCTCTCGTCCTAGAATTTTACCCTTACAACCAGTGAGGGGTGAATGTCTTCGCTGCTCTCTGTGCTCTGCCCAGCTGCATTTCCACAGTGCCCCCTCCTCCTGCTGGGAACCTCACGTTGCTGTGGCCAGCAGCGGTGTGGCCAGTGGACAGAGCCGCCTGGCACCCATGTTCCCCAGAGCAGGAACGGGCTGCAGCTGCATGGCCCTGTGATCTGGCCAGCTGCCCTTGCTTTTTCCTGGCCATTTCCCCAGCTGCTGCTGGGACCCTGGTATATACCGTTCTAGGCTTGGGTCCAGGCCAGCCAGTGGCGGGGCTGACCAACCCTGACCGGCAGAGGAGTTAGGTTTGGCCAGGGCCACTCTGGGGAGTGCGTTGGTCTGGCTGCTGCTGTGCTGGCCAGGAAAAAATACCTTGAGGTGGTGGCCAGCTGTGGACACCGAGAGGCCTGGAGACGCAGATGGTGCCTGCAGCCCTGGAGCTGTGTGTGGAGCCGAGGGGAGCAGCTCCAGACGGTGGCTGAGGCCACCGCGTGGCAGAGCCTGCCGGTGTGAACACACAGGATGGCCTTGCAGTGGGTCCAGCGACACCACTGCAGCCCCCTAGAGCCCCGCTGGAAGCCGTGGAGCTTCAGTGTTGCCAGCCGTTGCCCGCCAGCAGGGAGCTGCCCCAGCCAACTTGTGCGGGAACCGGTTCCGACTGTGCGGGCCAGGGTGGTCTTGCCCCTTCACCGCCTTAGCCAGCTGTGGCCTAGCCCACCCCTCTAGGAAATTGTAAATAGGCATGCTGTGTAGGAGGCTGCTGCGACTCTACATTGTGTAAAGGGGGTGGAGGAGCCAGACGGCATCATGGAGCCCAGCACCACAGAGCGAAGGTAGGGTGGCCCTAGAGGTCCTCACGTCCCTAACGGTGCTGTGGCTGGCCTGAAGCCCTGCAGGCTCTGTACTGCAGTCTTGTCCTAAAGGACAGGCCAGCCTGAAGGTGGACGCACGGACCTCGTTTCACAGGATCGGGAGAGGAGGGCTGGCAGCCAGACAGCAGAAGCAAGGACTTCCCAAGGAGTGCGGTCCAGCCTGGCATGGCGCACATATGTGTCCTCCCCGCTGCTAGGGAGGCTGAGGCAGGAAGAGCAGAAGTTCTAGGCCAGCCACACCAGCTTACTGGAACTTCGTTTCAAAATATAAAATAAGCAGGGGCTGAGACTCAGTGCAGGTCACAGGTTCTGTGACTGTTTCCTTGGGAGGTCTCAAGAGCTCCCCGCACAGTGGCAGGAGGCGGGGTGGCAGGCCCTATCTCAGCCACAACACTTAGCAGCTGCATGACTTGGAGAAAGCCACTGGCCCCTGGGCTCACAGTCCTTATCTGTAAACCGCAGGGTGTGCAGGGTGTGCTCAGGCTAGAGGCCTGAGCTGGGAGCTCCCTCTGGATGGGTGAGGCGCTGAGAACAGGGCGGGTAGCTGGTGGTGCTCGGTAAGTTTGCATAAGGCGGAAAGTTCTGGCAAGCGCCTTGCTCACCACTTGCAGGGGCTTGGTACCGAGATGATTACCAATCGTCCAAGGACCCTGGAGCTGTCCCGAGGGCGCAGGCTATCACACAGGAGGTGTCCGCACGCATTTCCAGGGAGCCAGGGCTGGCGCTGGGTGTGGGCCTCCAGCCAGGAACCTCATTTTGGAATAGTGGGGAAGTCTCCTTCTTTGTGAGAACATGGGGGTCAGTGAACCCCAAAGCACTCTTTTAGCCAGGCATTGTGGTGCATACCTATAGGCCCAGCAACTCAGGAAACTGAGGCAGGTGGATCACAAGTTCAAGCCCAGCCGGGGCAATTTCACGAGACCCTGTCTCAAAAAAATTAAAAGGACTGGGGATGTAGCTTGATGCTTCCTGGGCTCATCTCCAGTACTGCGAAACAATCAGCGAAAGGCTTCTGAGAAAACAGCACATCTGTCATTTTCTCTCCTTTTTGTTTTTTTTTTTTTGTTTGGTGCTGGGGTTTGATCTGCCCTGACACATACAGAACAGGTACTTTACCACTAAGCTTCAGCTCTGCTCTCTGATTTTCTTTTCTTTTCTTCTTTTTTTTTTTGGTACCAGGGATCAAACTCGTGACCTCACACTTGCCAGGCAGGCGCTTGTGCCGCTGAGCTAAATCCCCTCTGTGATTTTAATTCTCAACCTAGTATGCTTAGAAGTAAATGAGCTAAGTCACTTAAAGGTCCTTGATCACAATAATGTTAAAGTGGTTATTAATCACCTTTTTGTCAGTTAGATTTATTATATTTTGGATTTAGAAAATGGAGTAGCTTTTTCTCTGAGTTAATAAGTTCTTAGAAGACAAAGATTTCAAAAATCTCTCCTATAAGGTTGCTCAGGGCTGCCTTTTTCTTCCTTTTTTTTCCCCTCCCTTTTATTTTCTTTTTCCTTGACCTCTCCTCCCCTCTCTCTTTCTTTCTTTCTAGATTCTCACTACACAATTCAGGCTTCAACTGACCTTGAACTCACTAGGTAGCTCAGACTGGTCTTTTTTTTTTTTTTTTGGTACCGGGGATTGAACTCACAACCTTGAGCTTACCAGGCAGGCGCTTAAGCCACTGAGCTAAATCCCCAGCCCAGCTCAGACTGGTCTTGAACTGACCATGGTCCTCCTGCCTCGGCCTACCCAGTGCTGGGATTACAGGCATGCACCACTGTGCCCAGCCTATGGGACTTTAGACCTAATAGGTGCTTAATGAATAATGATTTGATTTTTCTCTTATTTTGCATGTGATTTTGGTAGTAGACAGAGCTGTGACAGATAAACCCCAAATAAAACGCCTATGCTTTTGCAAGAGAGCCTTGGTCCTCAGGTAGAATGTGAGATTTGGACCCCAAAACAGACTCTGAATTGTTTCGATTCAAATATTTCCTGGTATGAAAACAGCACCCTATGATAGGCTAGCACCCTAGAAAATGCCCATCTTTGATGTAAGGTGTTTTGCGTGTGGGCAACCAGATCATAGTATAATTTATAAGCTGTAATCTACTGATCTTTGTGGCCTGCCTGCCTGTGTCATTTTTTCCTCACAAGAGGAGAAATCATCCTTTTAGAACTAGAAAATCATCCTGTCTTACAATTTTTAAATCTTTCTCCTTTTCATACTGTGTGTTTAGGAAAATTTGAGGATGACTTGAGATGGAAAAACCCCAAATGCATAGGTTATTGCACCAGCATTTTGTCTAGAGGTTAACGTGTTATCCCCACGTGGTGGTATACACCTGTTATCCCTACCACCCAGGAAGCTGAGGCAGGAAGATTATAAATTCTAGGCCAGCTTGGGCAGCCGAGTCCCTATCTCAATAAATAAATAAATAAATAAATAAATAGGTAGATAAATACAAACACTGGTGGTATCTCGCGGGGTGGAGCGCTTGCCTGGTGTCCTCAGAGCTCTGAGTTCAGTCCCCAGTGCTGGAAGGGGAGAAGAGCCGGGGGTGGAATAGAGGCTGTGAGTGACGGTGGAGCTGTGCCTCTTAGCAGAGGACTCTCGGAACCCTCGCTGTCACGTGTTTCACAGTGCTTTGCTTCTCAGAGTTCGGGCGTGGGTCCCTGGGAACTGCTAAAGTGCTAGGGTGGAGCCCAGGGAAGGCTGTGCCCACGGCTACCTTTGGTAGCGGCTCACCCCACTGCATAGCTCGAGCCTCAGCCCAACAGGAACCTGCATGTCTGTGTGGTGGCCTCTGGTGCAGGCAGCACTGTGCCTGCTGCTTGGTCCAAGGGTCGGAGTTGTGCCCGTGAGTTCACAAACCTGCGTAGCCGTCCACATCTGCAAAGTGATGTGCCTGTTTTCTGTTATTTTCCTGTCTTTACGTTGTATTTTCAGACTCCCTCTACTAAGCAAACTGCGTTTAAAGACACCTTCATTTTCTTGTTTTTAAATTAATTTGACTACAAGACCAGCCAGTCATACTTGGCAGGCAGGGTATACTCGGTGTCCGCACCCGAGGCGGCCCCATCCTGGGAAAGGCCAGTGCCAGATCCCGCACCCATGTGCCCAGGGCAGATCTGTGGCTGCCGTTACAGTTTTTGAAACATAGAAATGTGTGCACTGACCCTCACCGCTGTGGTCGTGAACCCTGGTCAGAGCCCACTGATTGCATCTTGAGAGAAATCCTAGGGTGGCCGTGGGGGTGCCTCAGAGTGCATCTTAGCCCGTCCCGTGTCCCTCTTGTGGCCTCTGAGCTTAGACCCTGCACAGACCTGATGGGCATGCGGGCTGGGAAGGTGTCTGGGCAGAGCCGCCTGCCTGCGTTTGGCCACTGGCCAGACTGCCGCTGGGCGAGGGAGGAGAATGTGCTGGGTGCCAGGGCTGGTGGGGCCTCGCTGCATGCAGAGGGCAGGGGGCGGAGGGCAGAGGGCGGAGGGTGGTGAGGATACTCACCAAGTCCAGGCCAGTGTGGGCAGCCAGGGTGCTGGGCAGCCCCAGGGGAGTTTTGTTTCGGTTTTCACTCTGGAGGCAGGAGAGAGTGCTCCTCTCTCCTGCCTCCAGAGTTTCACCACCAGAGGTGGTGAAATCTGATGTATATTTTAGGAATTACATATTTTGTGTTCTGGCCACAGTCTTGAAGACTGGGGGGAATGTGTCGAGTTAGCAAGAAAAAATAGCTCTCACTATGCTGTGTGAAGAGCTGAACTAAGAAAGTGATAGAGGGCCTGGGAAGTCTGGAATAAATTTTCGTTTCGAGAAGGAATCAAGAGGTCTCCGCCCATCGCTAACCCTAAGCAGTGGTTTGTAAACTTCAGTGCATACGGAATCACCTGAGAGCAAAGTGAAACTGGCTCTTCCCACGGACTTTCTAACTCTGCAGGCTTGGGTGGGGCCCGAGGGTTTGCGAAAGAATAAGAAGAATAAGGAGAGGAGCAGGAGAGAAAAACAAACAAAACTTCCAAAGGGCCACCTGGAAGACAGGGCAGCAGGTAGGACTGAAACCCAACCATGTCAGTATGTGGAGAACAAGCGCCACACATTTCAGCTCCAAGCTGGGGCCACTGTCTGCGCTTTCATCCAGTGCAGCCCCCGATGCAGTGTGACTAGGAGGAGACCGCCAGCCATTGAGCAGCATTGAGCAGCTGTGGCCAGGAGCACGTTGGGCACAGAGCTCCGCAGGGTCATCCTTTGCTGGCCCTAGGGCTGGGCCGCTGACTTCAAGAGCACATGTCCCTGGAGATAGGCACAAACAGAGAGAGCGCACTCCCGGAGAGGTGGAGACCGCATCTCTGTCCTAGAGCTTAAGATTTGAGTGTGCTTTTTTGGTTTTCTCTTTGCAGTAATTGTCATTTCTTTTCTTTTTTTTTTTTTTTTTAGGATCACACAGTAGGAATGTGTTTGTTGTATAATACTTTGCCTATTCCTAGTAGAGCTTATTAAGAAACATACATTGTTCTATGAAATTAGATCCTGACAGACTTTATTATGAATATCTTTCTTCATCATTAAGTGTTTTTTGTAAAATGGGAGTCTGAGAGGATAGTCCTGGAAGTTGGGAGCAGGGAGATGCAGGATTTAGAGGCAGCACAGAAAGTTAGAACAGTAATGAGGACCCAGCCCTGTACTCCCCCTATCCCAGGAGCTACTCCCAGCCCATAGCCCCAGTGCAGGAGACAGGAGAGCCTGCCTCTCTTCAGGGGAGGTGACTAAGGCCTGGGCATCTGGGTCCCAGGGCATCAGGGGTCACAGGAGTCCAGTGTTGGGGCTGGGACAGTCATGTTAATTAGGTTGTGGTCTGGCAGAGGGCTTTGGGGTCACCCCTGGGCTTGGACTATATCCCCCACCCTCTTTTCTTTCCTTTGCTAGGTACGTACTCTACTGCTACATCCCTGATCCATTTCATTTTATTTTGAGACGGAATCTTACTAAATTAGCCAGGTTGCCTTGAACTTACAATCCTCCTGCCTCAGCCTCCCCAGTACCTGAGATTACAGATCTACTACTATGCCTGGTTTTCCTTAAGTGTTTGAGTGGTAGGAGCCAGGGAGTGTGCACAGTCTGAGTGTGCAGGAAGTGTGCAAGAGGGTAGTGCCTTTGCAAAGGTAAGGGAGGTGAGGCAGGGTTGCTCATGCCAGGAACTCTCGCTATTTACAAGGCTGAAGCAGGTAGATTGCAAGTTTGAGGCCAGCAGGGTGGTTGTGGGAGGGCTGGCCTCAAAAAATAAAAAGGCCTAGGGATAAAGCTTGGTGGTACAGTGGTTGCCTAGTGTGTGCTAGGTCCTGGGTTCAATCCCTAGTACTAGGGGATAAAACAAAACAAACCCCTAAAGAGGCCAGTCCTACTTTAAAGGGTATCGGTGTTGGTCTCAGTAGTTAAAAAACACTTAAGATACGGATTTGCTGGTTTTGTGTTAGCCAGATTGTTTCTGCTCTGGATGCAGGAGCGCCTCTCTGCCTTCATCCCCATGGTGGGTGAGGTGCAGCTCTTCCCCTGTCCGTCCTGGTCCCTAACTTGGAGGAGGTGATCCTGTCTTGCCCCATGGGGAAATTGCCCTTCACAAGCCAAGGACCTAGGATGCTGAGTGACAGCTGCCTTGTGCCGCAGCCACACAGGGTGACACTGCTGGTCACTTTGGACAACCCCAAGTGCCCACGCCCATGAGGTGTGTGTGGCATGGGGGAAGAAAGGGCTTGGCCTGCAGTGGAGCTGGGGGGCCGTGGGCTGGCGTTGTATCCAGAGGGTCCAGGATCTTGGTTAGCCAGATAGAACAGACACAGGGACTTCCAGAGTTTGACCGACCCCAGATCCTAGTCTCCGAGGAGAGCAAGACAAAGGCCCGCCCACGGACAGTGTGACCCTGAAAGGCCCAGAGGGCACTTCTCAAGGAAGAGTGCCACTGGCATCAGGGAGAAGTCGACTCTCTTGGCCTGGGCGTTTGTGCCTGGACCGAGGAGCCTGAGTGCTGGGGAAGCGGCTGGTTGTGGAAGGCTGGACAGTGAGCCTGGGCTCTGGTAGACCAGAAGGAGGCGCTGAAAGATGTTTCAGGACAGGCCAACCTGCAGGAAAGCAGTGAGGATCATGTAGAGTTGTTACACCCCGCTTCAAAGCAGATACCCCGAGACCATCACAACAGAGGACTGGAGAAGCCCAGCAATGGAGGAGAGCAAGTCCAGCCTACAAGGACGTCCCAGGAAGGGGGGCGGCCACCCCCCCCACAGACTTACTTTCCCCGACCAGAGAGGGACCTGGGTAGGACACCCAGCCAGAGCACCTTGGCATGGCAGGCTTGGGAAGTAGGCAGAGCCCAGGGACAGAGGACACAAAGCAACACGTGACACCCTGTTTTGGCTCTTGGAACAGAAGAAGAACATTAATGGAAAAACTGGTGAAGTAAAAATAAAGTCTGGAGTTGAGTTCATAGTAGCAAACCAGAGGCGATTTCTCAGCTTTGACAAATAGTCACATAGGATGTCAGCAAGGGAGAAGCTGCCGAGGGGTTTTATGGGAATCTGTTGCAACTTTTCTGGGAATCTAAGATTATTCTAAAATTAAGTTTAGGACACACACTCTCTCTCTCTCTGTGTGTGTGGGGGGGAGGGTGGAGGGAGGCAGATAACACGGGCAGATGACCTGGGATGTTTTACTGATCTACAAACAGGAGGTAGGACAGGTGTAGCTGGAAGTAAACAGAAAGACATTGAAATCCTTCTAAAGGTGTTGAAAATTTGCAAATTCCCATCTGAAACCCACAAGCTCCATCAGGTCTCGACCTCCTGCCTCTGCACAGGCCCAGCCCAGGCTGCCCGGCTCAGCGGGAGCTGCCATGGGTTCTGACTCAGGCAGGGAGGCAGACTGCTTTCCTTGGGCCTGCAGTGTCTGCACCTGGGGCTGGGCACCATGGGGAGGGGCTAGACAGTCAGTTGCCAGGTGGAGCGGTGGGTTTGGGAAGTGAGTCCGAATGCAGGTTGTGAGAGACAGGCTGTTTGCAAATTAATGACCTGGAATAACTGACTCAAACCTTTGCCCATGCACCCTGACACTCATGTGACTGCTGGCAGGAGACGGGAGGTCTGGCTGTGAAGCAGAGCTGGGAACGGGGGAGTTTCCGTGACTGTGGAGAGGCCGCCCCGAAGAGCAGAGCGGCCAGCTCCGTCCAGGGGTGCAGCCACTCCTGCCTCCTTTTTCCTCTGAGGCACCCCCTTTCCTGGCCCTGCGTTCCTTGCAACGTCCCATGGCCGGCTGCAGTACTGCTGTGGGTCAGGTGATTTCAGTGGTGTCCTCATCTGCAGCATTGCACCAGAGTGAACCCAAGTGGCAGTTCTTAGGTCTGTCTGCAAGGAGCAGAACCCGTGAATGGCCATTTGGGTTAGATGAACACATTGAGGTATTTCAGCATCCATAATGGGACAACCTGTTTAAATAGTTTCAAATGTTAAACTGTGTATTAGAAATATTTTGCTTTTTATATTGTAAATTAAAGAAGTAAGTGTATTTTAAAATGTTTTAAATATACATGTATATTAAATCTGTCCGTATGTTTCATCAAACAGCAGAGCACTTGAGTGATTATTCTCCTTTCATTCTTGGATGAACATGATCAAGTGTACATTTGTGATTTTATCTAAGGTATATTGTTGATAGTACATTTCTGCAAGTGTTATTCCTAAAACTCATTAACTCGGAGAACTAATAAAAAGGTTCTCCTGGAATTCAGGGACCCATTTCAGAGAGCCAAAGTGATATAGGGGAATGAAACTCCCCATCTACTATGTCTGCAAGTTCGTGTTCTCTAAAATCGAAGAATGAATTCTAGGAACAACAGAGGTTAATAGTAGAGTATATTTATTGAGAGAAAGAAAGCTTCTGTCTGAGAGAGAGACAGAAGGGGTCCAGAGCGGGTTGCCAAGGACTCTGTCTTTTCCAGGGGCTTTTATAGAGTAACATCATGGGGTGAGACGGGTTCAAGGTGGGGAAAACTGGGAATTCACAAGGGAGATGGGCATAAGGTGGGACAGAACTATGGTTAGCCACTGAGATTAATAGTTCAGGTAAAATTGATTACATTAGGGACAAATGGGGAAGCGAGTCTTGTAGAAAGCGGGCATTCTTAGGGAGCAGTGACTTCCCTAGGCGGGTGGAAGGGTGACTCCTGGCTTCCTCAGGGTGATAGAGAGCTATAGAATGTCAGTCCTTAGGCTGTAGATGCATTTGTTTGATCTTTTGTCTTGGCCCATAGCAAGAGGTGTCTGTTCCCCCATTCCCTACCCAGTTCAGTTGCCAGGTATCTGGGCTTCTGCACTGGCTCCTTAGAGGACCCAGCCCTGTCTCACTGCCTATAATATTTCTCACTTAACTCAGCTGCCTGCAAAGGACCTGCCTACCTGCTGCCTACATTCTGTGGCATCTGGTAACTTGTGTACCTACCTCACTTACCTTTCTGGCTTCAGTACCCTTGGTCCCTGGAGGGGAAGTGAAGTCAGGCTTGCAGGACTCAGTGGCTCACTGAGGCCTGTGCTCACTGCCCAGGGAAACTTGCCCTTTTGTCGTTAGCCTTACTGTTGTCCAGCACTTCTCCATTCCGGTCCTTGCATGAGAAACCCTTTCTCGTTGTGGGCAGTCCCTAAGTCGGCTGGAAGTTTCTAAGTGCAGTAGAGACTGACTTGTGATCTTACCCTTTTCTGTCTGGTGAGCTGGGTCTGCTGGCTGGACCAGGCCTTGCACCCTTGACCACAGAGCTGGGCGCCCCCTAGGTGGGCCAGGGGTGGGGCATCAAGAACCACTGGAGATCATGGAGAATAGCCTTGCATTTCATCAGCGAGCCAAAGGTGTCTGAGCCCGCAGGAGGTTACGGGCCTTTCTTTCTGTTCAGCGCCTTTCTGTTCAGCTTGTGAACGGGACTGCACATCAACACACTGGGCTAAGAGCGGTGGGGCTTCTTGAGATTCACACAGTGGTGGTTTGGAGAGCAGCTGCTCACCCATCCCTCTGGAGGTTTTACATCTGTTACAAGTCTGGGGAATCCCACTTCCCTTTCGGATTACCCTCATTTACATTACAGATTAGTTTGAGCGCTCAGGTGTCATTCTAACCTAGTGTTGACTCTGGGGGAGGTAGAGTTAAATATTTGCTGTGTTTTCTTATATTTAAATGGTATCAGAACAGTTAAAGGTTCACAGAGGAAGAATGGAATTTAATTATTACTATTATGTTTTGGCAGTGGTGGGAATTGAACCCAGGAAATCTGTACATGTTCAGTGCAGAGGGACCCCTCAAATTTTATTTTTAAATGTCCTACCTTAAGCATTTTGAAATGGAGGAACCCATAAATTTGGAGGGCTGATTGTCTTTTAAATACTTACTTTTTAAAAGCCTCATATGTCAACAAAAATTACATTTTTATCTTAAAAACTCATTTTCCAAAACTGAAAAACGAGAAGTGGCATTATTTTACACTTATGTAACTCTCCTTACTGGCTGATAGAAGACTGCTTGATTCTCATGTGCTTCTCTGTCCTGTGTGATGTTTTGAAGTGTGGAAGCAAATCTGTAGCTTAACAAAGAAAAGGAAGTGTTACTCCAGCCCGGTCTTTAACGCAGTGCCCCAGCTCCAGCGCTGTGGTTTTCTAGTTGTGCTCGAGCATCTGAAACGAGCTGCTGCGTTGGTTTTACTTTGTCCATGAAACCCTTTGGCCTGCCTTGCACTTTCAGAGGGTCGCTCACTGCTGCGTGGTACTGTGCGTGTGCGCCGGTCACGTGGAACTGTGGCTACCGCCTTGCAGGTCTTCCCACGGTGAGAGTCCCCTCCCTTCCCGTCTCTTCAGGAATATCTTAGGTGTTGGGAAGACCTAACTCTTACAACGAGTGACAAATGTAAAGTTCTCCAAAATGCTTAAAATCTCACATTTTATCATTAGCAATAAATGTTAAATGTTTTCTTTGAAGAAACAGGTTCACTTTGTTCAGTTTTTAAAAACTGCCTAGTGGATACACAGGCCCCAGTAGCCTTGGGTTTGGACTGCTCCTCACGTGACCCTGGTGGCCTGCAGCTCTCCTGGCTCAGCCCGCGGCTCTCCGAAACCTAACCTTTGCGCTCAGCTGCGGGAGCTGAGGGCCTCGCTGCCCGACCTGAGCTCCCTGCGGAGAACTTCAAAACCGCGGGTGGGCAGGGGTCAAGATCAGTGAAGTAGATAGTAGTTGTGACTGCTGCTTCATTAAGGGCGTTTGTACAGGAAACGGCCCTGAAAAAAACCCTGCTCCCTGGTGGGGTGCCGAGTGGGTGACTACGGGTTTCATTTGCTGTCACTGCCTGCCTTGCCTGGTGCTCAGGTGCCAGGAGTCCTCACGACGGCCGCCTCCAGCGTCTCGCACCCTCAGTGTAATGTTAGCACAGTGCAAAGCAAATACAGCCCTGTGTCTGTCTAAACACAGCGCTGACCTCTGAAAAGGCCTTGGGGACTCCCGGGCAGCGTCCAGCCAGATGCGTGGCGCCACCCTCCAGCTCTGCAGCATTCTTTGGTGCCGCCCTTACGGTCTGCACGCACAGCTCCTTGGGGCTGGATAGTCCCCAAGGGCCAGCTCCTCCAAAGGTGGGCACTGCCGGCGCGACCCTAGCTGGACTGTGGGTTTCCAGCCGTTGGGCGCCTCCATCTCCAAATTCGGTCAGCGGCCGCTTGTTCTCGGGCACAGCTTGGGTTCCTTGCCTGACCCTGGGGGAGGGGACCCCACTTCCGGTACACTTCTTCGAGTGCTTGCTGTTTCGCTAGTTTGCATCCTGCTTTTGTTTTTTGGTCAATCCCTTCATTGCTTAAGGATCCAAAAGAGTTGTTCTGTTATTTGCGTAGTGCCCCAAAAGGAAAAGGTCTTGAAAATGGTTATCGCCAAGTAACAGAATCAAAACTGAAAGCGAAGTGGAACAGGCATGCGGGTGGCCGGTTTCCTGGCTGCCGGCTCTAGCACGAGTGGGGTGCGCTGCGGTTTTGTGGGCGGCCTCAGGGCTGCAGCCCGGGGCTGCGCTCGGCCGGGCTGGGGAGCGGTGCGGTGCTCTTGGCTAGGTGGTTGGTGCTCCTTGCTAGCTGCAGGGACCTGGGAGCCCCGCCCCACCCCGCTCCACACCGCCCTTTAGGGCCGGGCTGTACCACCCACTTTCCTGCGGGGGAGCACGGGGACCTGACCGTAGCCGCTAGTCTGGCGGCCGGCTGCTGCAGTGGGGTCGCCCCCGCCCCGATGTCCCACCGGGCCGATGGATGCGGGTTCCTGGCTGCGCAGGTGAGCACCGGGCCCGCGCCGGTGCCTGCCCGGAGGGGAAAGTGGGGGTCCGGGCGAGCACGGCCTCGGCGGGCGCTTGGGGCGGGAAGCGGCGTCCCGTCGCCGGGCTGCGCTGACTCCTAGCGCACCGGCCGGGTCCCGAGTGGGACTTCAGGGGCGTGGTTAGTGCGAGCGCACCGAGGGAGAGGGTGGGGGGCCCTGGTCTGGAGCCCGGACTTCCCGCTGCATCCGCCGCGCCGGCGGGCAGGGGCCACGGGGCCGCCGGGAGGAAGGGCCACGCTGCTGGAGAGAGAGCACGAGAGACACGCTGTCGTGTGTGCCGCGACTTACCGGCGTGACGGTAGCGTTTTAGGGGAAACTGAGGAGCCGCGCCTGGACGCAGCCTTGCAGCTCCCTTGCTCGAAGTGCGGCCTCCCTCGCTGACAGCAGGAGGGAGCTCGGGCTGGTACGGGGCGGGGAGCCTTACTAAGGGGTGCTTCACAGGCTCAGCAGGCTTCGTGTCGGGAGGGAGACCCCGGCCTAGAGAGCAAGAGGTGCTAGAGTGTTGGATTTGGGCTGAGTATGGCCTCTGAATATACACCTGTTACTTTCTGGGGAACACTCTGGCTAGGCACCTCTTTGTACCACCTCCTTTGTATGTTTAATCCCAAATTGGCGGTTTATCCACCACCTCCATTTTATTGATTGTTCTGAGAAGGGAATTCTTAACCCGGGTGGATGAGAAAAGAATGTGCATCTTCAATATTGATATTTTTTAAAAAAGAAACCTGCTATTTCTTTTAGCTGAGATATAGACAGAAAACCATAGTACCAATTGTGATATTATCACAGTTAGAAACCACTTATATTTTCATTACCCCTGTGTAGTTCATGTAGATGTCTTAAAATAACTGCTTATATTTATAACTTTTATCAAATTAAGTAGCTGCTTTATCTGGAGTAATTCAATAATAAAACATACAATATGATAAAAATACAGTGAATATTTAAATTTTAAAAATTACAGTGAAAACATTCTCAGTAATTCCCCCCTTAAAATTCTCTCCGTGTTTAAACACAGATACTGCATCATTTTTGCCACTTTCTGAAGCAGCTCTGCAAGTTTTTCGTGTCTTCAGTTGCACTGTGGTGACTGTCTCAGTGTCCTGAATTGGTTCCAGACATTTTCCCGTCGTGGTCATTTTGACCTTGGGGAAGAGCCAGAAGTTGCACCGTGCCAGATCCAGGGAATGAGGGGGATGAGGACATGGTCACGGCTTTACAAGCTGCCTGTCTGTTGGATGGCGCTCAGCAGCGGCATTCACTGTGTTTTTGATCACATCTTGTAGACACTGAGGAAAGAGAACTCCTAGAACTGCTTCAGAAAGTGGCAAAATGGTGGGATAAGTGTGCTTGAAGCAAGGGTATTCATGTGTGTTTTACTACAATAATGTTTTAAAAACACTTTTTTGATTAGCCCTTTTTTGTATCATAAATTTGCCTTTTAAATACTTTGACAGTTATATTTCTAGGTAATTTGTTCTCTTTGTATTATGTGTTTCATTATTGTATTTAAAAACATTTTGTTGTGAGTCCTTAAGCTGTGTAACTAAGGCACAGGGCACAAAAGCGTAGGTGGAGGCCAGCTATCTTGCTCCCTGAGGTCAGGCCAGTACCAACTGCGCTGGGAAACCCAGTGTGAAGTTTGAACCCCGTGTCAGCACTCCGGTGCCTGTGCCCTCACTGACGACCAAACTCGAATGAAAAGGTGGTAAACTGAACATTGTATGTGCCATACACACGCTGAGCAGCTTTAGTGGGATTGCCTCTGGTTCTTGCCAGTCCCAGAGCGGTATGGGCTTTTATGAAAGCCTGGTACTCGAGGAACCCGAGGCTGGTGTAGGGGTCTGGCCGAGCGGCCCCTCCTTGCACACTGCCCGTTGCTGGCCGAGGTGAGCCAAGAGTGCCAGGGGTGGGTGACAGGCTGGTGCTTGCCTGCTACAGCGGCTTCGCTGTGAGGTCGGGGCACAGCCCTGTGCCAGCAGCAGCGGGGGCTGAGGGTCTTTTCCACATGACGCTCTGCCCGGCTCCGGTGGGTCCCTGAGCTAGGGATGGGAAAGAAGCCGAAGGCTACTATCTTACTTTCTTAGCTGCGTGTTGAGAGTATATCTTACGAGTTGCAAATGCCCTTTTTTTTTTTTTTTCATTTTTTTTCTTTTCATTTTGTTTCTGGTATGGGGAATGGAACTCACAACCTTGCGCTTGCCAGGTAGATGCTGTGCCTCTGAGCTGTATCCCTGGCCCGCAAATACCCTTTTCTTAAGTTACACCTACAATGTAGTCGGGGCTTGTTCCATTATTGTGCTTCATAGGAGGGTAGTTGATCTTTTCAATCCAAAGAGAATATATGGAAAAGAGTCAAGATATTTTTGGATTTGAGGGAACCCCAAAACTGGGCCAAGTTTCCCTGATTAGTGCTAAGGGAAGCTGAGACGGGATTTGGGATGTGTCATGTTGGGCAGAAAAACCCTACCGTGTGTCACATAGAATACCTCTTTGCTCTTGACACATTAATTCAGACTCACTGGGCTTAATTCATACTTCAGTGTTGAATCACAGTAGTTTCACTGTTGGCAGAGGCAGTTTATACAGCTAGGCAGGACTTAGGGATTTTGCAGTCATGTTAGCGAATGTGGGCACTAACCCTGGCAGTTTCCTGTTGTCAACTGGCCTCCTGCAGGGAGGCGCCACTCTGGACGGGCATCTGTGAGTGGCCCATGGCTGATTTCCCCTGCCAGTGTGCAGCCTTCTCTGTGGGTGGCTCCTGAGGGTAAAAGTATTCTCTTTAAGCTAGAGGTACTTCAAATGAGGGAGCAATTACTTAAGTATTTCTTGACTTTTGAGCTTTTAGGAATTGAGGTTATATATTTATCCACCTCATCCTAAAACCTAGAAGCAAGACATTTTTGTTTTGCTCTTGTGTTTGATTACATTTACTGAATAACATGTGAATTGTCTAGCTTTTGAAAATTAAAGGTTTTGGTCACTATTTTGGAACAGTTAACCTTTGGCATATTGAGCGGTCAGTGTTGGGGGGGAAGATAGTCACCTGGACAGTAGTCTTGCAGCTCTTGGCATGTACTTCCCTTGGGACCTTTAAGCCTAATAGACATTGAGCACAGTTCCCAGAGGGAATTGCTACAGGCTAGCTCTCTCTAAAGGGAAATAGCTGCAGATCATAGCTTCAGTTTCTAGATTCTTCTTCTACTTTCTTTCTTTTTTTTGAGACAGGATCTCCTTATGTTGTTCATGGTGGCCTTGAACACAATGTGAAGCCCAGACTGACCTCAAACTTAAGAGTAATCCTCCTGCCTCAGCCTCCCCGGTGCTGGGATTGCAGGTGTGTGCCACCATACTTAACAGTTTCCAGATTCTGATCTAGAGTAAGTGGAGATTATTTATGAAAGTATAAAACAGCTGGTCATGGTGGTGCAGCCAGTTGTAATCCCAGCAGTCAGAAGGCTGAGAGGCAGAGGATTGCTGTGGTTTTGAGGCCAGCCCAGGCTACACAGGGAGTTAAAGGCCATCCTGAACTACCCGGCAACACCCTGTCTCATAAAAAAAGGAAAGGAAAAAGTATAAAAATATTCCCTCTTCCACCTAACAGTTCACAGATATCTTTCTCTGTGTGGATTAGTTTGCTTCATACCATAGGGTGGTGTTGATGGACCGAATCCAAAGGCGTCTCCGTCTCCTGACTCGCAGTGAAGCAGCCCCTGAACTCTAGGAAGGAATTACATGCATGCCTTCAGCCACTACCAGGGACTAGCCAGTCTTTTTGTTTGTTTGTTTTTTGGTACTGGGGATTGAACTCAGGACCATGCACTTGCCAGGCAGGCGCTTAAGCCCTGAGCTAAATCGAGGCCCAAGGAGCTAGCCAGTCTTAAACAGTACCTGGTGCTGCTGCGAAGCCCTGGCCCAGCCCCACTGGGAGGTGGGGGTCCACATGGGGTGGGGGATAAGCTTGCGTCTTTGGGAGACTCGCACCTGGTGGCTGGCACAGAGCTTGTTAAAAGCAAGACTGCAAGAGGAAATCAGGTTTCATCAACTCTCCCACGGGTTATTTTCTTTTGAATTTGACTCAAGTTCATGTTAAGGAAGCTAAAGAAAAATCAATAAAGTCAAGTCAGATCGTTGGTGAGATTAGGTGAGCTGGTTTTGGTGCATAGCTTTGATTCTGCTTTCAAACTGGCACAAACCCAGCTTCACCCTGCCTTGGCACCTACCTCCGGCTCAGGAGCCACTGATGACCTTGGACTTGGAAATCCCTGGGTGCAGAGCCCTACCGGCTCAGTGGGCACAATAGCAAAGCAGAGTGTCACTGTATTCCAGAAAGTGCACGTCAGGGAAGAGCTTTTGAGAGGAGATAACGTGTGCAGTGTTCTGGCCGTGTGACCAGCCTGTCTCCCTGTATGCGGCCACCACACACATGCACTTGACAGCAGAGAGGCCCAGGCAGGTCTGGTGAGTGACTTGGTTCTGGTTCACCCCAAGCTCAGCTGGGCTTCCTGACTCACCGTCTGGAGCTTCTTCCTGGACAAGGCGGCGGGAGCAGTGAGTCACTTTTTCTGAAGCTCCCCTGGGTTATGGGGACTTCGCTTGGCAGCGGTGCTGCAGGAGGCCTCAGGGCTAGGGCTTCCCTGCATCCTCATGCAGTATTGCGTCCTGGCTGGGCCTGCAGGCTTCTGAAAATGAGGCTTAATGCATGGAAACAGATTTTCAGTTTCACGTCTGTTCAGGAATGAAAAATGTTATCATGGGTGAGAAGGTACATTTCTTTCTTTTTTTTTTTTGGTGCCGGGGATCAAACTCATGACCTCGAGTTTGCCAAGCAGGCACTTACGCCGCTGAGCTAAACCCCCGGCCCTACATTTCTTTCTTATCTTAGTTGTATCATTTACGCTTTGTGCATCCACATACATGTTAACGAACAGCTGTAAAATGGGCATTGTAAAGATGATGAGCTTTATTTACTACTGCTCTGAAATACAGTAGTTTGCTGCTAAATATATGAGCTTAGTTTTCCATTTAGCAGACTTCCTCATTTGTTTTAGGCGCCTGGCAAAATGTATTGTAATTCCGTATATGAGATACACTGGAAATACAGTTTGTACCTCCAGGAAAAAGTGTCTTAGACCTGTCTCTTGGCTTAGGAATACAAACGATTCTTTGTTTTTGCTTTAGTTACATTTTATTGATATATGATGAGTGCATAACTTGTACTGTGAAATGATTACCTGTCTTTATGTGGAAAAAGTTGGGGGAGCCATGAAGCAGTAGTCTTCGGACTGTCCTGATTCTTTATAGAATGAATAGAATGCTCAAGATAATACAGTAGTTAGAATGCACAGTGTCTGCCTCCAGTATCAGTATATCAGAAATTGTTTAAATTTATAGTGAAGAAAAGAAGGAGGTTGATGACTTTTGAAGCTGGTGCTGCAGGAGCCAAAGTAAAGATTAACTTACGGGCTTTGTGGTTCTGGCAGCGGTCAGTATCCGTCCCTTACGTAGGCCTACCTCTTCCTGTCTGTCCTCCAGGGGTTAAAGCTTAACCTGATGGCCTCGGCCTCCCAAGAGTTGTTCTCACTGAGGCTCTGTTTTCTCATGTTGATTTATTGGCTGTTTTTAATTTAACCAGATGAAACCGCCAGATTCTTAAGGCAGTAATTTGATGTTAAATTTTAAAGATTCAGAGGAAGTCTCAGTGCTAATATTATTATGCCCCAAACAACTGAAGTAAATAAAGTAATATTTATTGACATGCAAGTTGTCTTCCTTTTGGTGTTAGGTTTATGTTGTCAAAGGGCACCTACGAGTGCCCTTTGCAGCTGCCTGGTGCCAGGCAGAGGAGTTTCCTTCCAGCTGGCTTCCCTGGAGGACCCGGGACCACATGGTCCTTGGTAGGCGCTGGGAAGAGGTAAGACTATGACCTGAGGTGCCCAGCGGCCTTATTTTACTCAAAGGGTCTTGGCATTTTTGTTCAGTGTTATTTACTCACTGGCATTTAGGTTGAGGTCTGAGAGTATTTTAGGGGAGCGTGGTTCCAGTAGGCTCCCCCCAAGGTTCTCCAGCTAGCCCAGGAATCTACCTGGAGTTTGTTCGTACTCATGTTCTCCCTGCCCCCTCTCTGACCAGCAAGGCCAGGGTGGAGTGGCGCGGGTGGTGGCCTGCTGCAGGAGGGGGGGGTGTCTTTTTAACTCTGTCTCCGTGTGGTTACTTTTGATCTAATACATATTTGTATGCACACATCCTCCCCCCTCAACTGAAATAGACCAGAGGTTAGTGGAGAATGCAGATATAACTCCCTCCATCAGTTCCTCTTCCTGTTACCAAGTGTTGAAATGCTAGGATGTGCCAGTGTTAAATACAAGTGAGAGAAAGGGCCAGAGAAGTGTCCCAGGGTCCAGCCCTGTGCTCCATTCTGAGGACTTGCTTCTTCCCAAGGGCCTGGACCTTCTTGATGCCACCAGCACCTTTCTCAGATACAAGGTCACCGTCCGCCTCCACACACCCCTCGCCCAGCAACTGTCTTCACTCAGGGGACACTCTCAGCTGGGGCTCGCTAGTGGCCAGTGTCCTCACCTTATGAAACTAACGAAAGAGCTTTGTCTTATTATGTAACAAGCGCTTCCTTGGTGTACTGTTGTTGAGCAAATAGTGTTTAATAAGAAATTTTAAATGGGACGGCTATTCGGAAGTAAATGTTAAGATCATAGCAGATGTACTTCCTGTAACAAAATTCAGGAAACACACTCTGGTATGTGGGTGTTGTAACTTCAGTTCTTGGACGGTTCCTTCAGGAAACTGCCCTGTCAAAAGCGAAGCAATTGGTAAAATATGAAACACGACGCAGACTGTAGTGTGCAGTGCGATTCAGTCTGGATCTGGTGCCTGTGTTTCTGTGGTAGGGAGGGACCTGGGCTTTCTGCTGTGGGTCTGGATAACCGGCTCAGTTGCCCCCTCCTCCTCCCCGCTGGGTTTCAAACACAGGTGAACCTGATTTACTCTGCAGCTGTGGAAAGTGGTGTAAAATTAACTAGTTCCTATTGTCTGGTGCAAAACAAGGAGACCTGCTTCCTAGCCCCCTTTGCAGAAAACTTTCATCTCTCAACTGACAAGATGGGTCACTTTAGCTATTTCTAAGTAACGTGGCCTTAGTTGGTAGCCTTGAACAACCAAAATGTTGCTTTAAAAAACTGATGCACAGTTTTATATTTTAAAAATCTTTTTCCTTAAAGGAAAACATCTCACTGTGTAAATATGTTGGATTTCAGAGTTCCCTCAGCCTAAGGCTGTCTGTAGCGGGAGTGTTTATTGGTGCAGAGTTAGCTAAAGCTGTCATTTGTGTTTGTCCTAGTAACTTTGATTTAGCCATGGCCTTTCTAGCAGTTACACCTTTCTGTCATTGCCTGCTGTGTCTCCCTTTTGGCTCCCTTTTAGGGGGAGGCCATTCTTCTGCTGTTTTTAAAACACTGTGTAAATATGAACTTGATACCACATGGAAAAATTTAGGTTGTGACACCAGTCCAAGAATAGTGAAAGGAACCTCGGGTTTACAGTACATTTTAAATGGTGTTGTGCTGCTCACCTGTGTTGAAAGAAGAGTTAGCTGGGGCTGGGGCTCAGTGGCACGGTGCCTGCCCGGCAAGTGCAGTGTTGTGAGTTCAATTCCCAGTGCAAAGAATAATAACAACAATAATAATAATGTTCACATTAGTGTCGTCAGCTTGTCTTGTCACCTGGCTTCAGTCCAAGTGTGCCAGTTCCATTGTAGTGTTTACGTATCTGCTTGTTCCTTGGTGCTGGAGACTGAACTCAGGGACACACGGCGTGTGCCAGGGAGACCTCCCAACTCTCAGCGTTTGGCTTTAAGTGGGAATTCCATCCAGAAGACAGAAAGCCTGGCTTGGTGGTTGTAAAAGATGGGGTTTTACACTTCTGCCAGAGCAGACAGTGTGGGCTTTGTATTTGTTTACCCTTAGGACAGGGCCTTGTTCTTCTGAACACCTTCAAACCATTCTTAGGTTAGTAGGCATGTTACTGGAAGGATACAGTAAAGGTTCGACTTACTGAATTCTGAGTTTAGTTAGGTTTTGAAGCAGTCCTGGCAGTTTTCATAGCAGGCCTAAAATTTTGGTTTTTCCTGAGATCAGGGATATTCCTCTGGAACAGTCCTAAAGTATCAGTGTTAACTGTTTCCTTAAATGGTGAAGTAGAATCACCCATTGGCCTTTTGGTGGTGATGTAAATGGTCTTTTTTGGGAAAGGGGGGATAATTGGTCCTCTTTTATTCTTCTTCCTTTTTTGGTACTAGGAACCTGAACCCAAGGCCTACACACTAAGCTACACCCCCAGCCCTTTTAAATTTTGAGGCAGAGTCTCATTGGGTCCTTCAGTTGCCCAGGCTGGGCTCAAGACGTGCAGTCCTCCTGCCTCAGCCTCACAGAGTGCTGGGATTATAGACTTATGCCAGCACACCTGGCAGTAGCTTTAATGAAGAAGCTACATTCACTGTCCCCAGGTCTTATATCTCCTATTTCATATCTCACCTTGTGAGTTTCTTCCTTGCCTTTTTTTAAGTCACTCTGTTGAGTTGTATTTTATATCTTGTAATCAGGGCTTACGAGAGAAAAGATTTAATATAGGACTGTTTTATAATATTCATCCAAAGAGTTGAGTGCAAAAAGAGTGCAGGAAATCTGTCCACACGCTAGAGGCACAAAGAGTCCAGCTGAGGGCCTGGAGCCCACAGCAGTGTCCTCCACTAGTCCAGGTGGAGGCCAGGAGCCCACAACAACATCTCGTGCAAGTCTGTATCAAGGATCTGCACTGGAAGACCCAAAGGCCAGTGGTGGAAGCTGGAAAGTCTGCACCAGCAGGATGGAGGATCTGTGCCAGCAGGCTGAGGGATCTGCACTGGAGCCAGCAAGCGACGCTCAAGGTAAGGACCAGGGCTCCCCCGAGGGAGAACCACAGCCATCCTCAATGACAGAACTGACAGAAAACATAGGTCTGCTTTCTGAAGCGCTATGGAAGTATCTTCGGGTCTGAGTCTGTAGTGGAGAAAGTAGGTTTTTCTAGCACCGGTAGCTCTGCTTTAGGGTCTCTGTCTACCTTTCTGAGCCTCACAGTTTGGTGCAGGACGTGGACAGAAACGAGTAAACACAGCAGCAAATGAAATGGGTACAGACTGTGCCAGGTTGTGTGACATGAGTGAACCAGGCTTGGGACTGGGGAAGGCCAAGCAGTGTAGTCGCCAGCACAGAAGTGTGTGGCGACTGTGGTATTGGGAAGTGCCCGTCGGGTGGCAGCTTGTTGAAATGAACATTTGCCTGCGTGCAGTCCAAGCAGAGCTTGCTTTTACAGTAGAGGCAGTAGCTTTAAGGGGAGGTTCATTGGTACACAGGGGTTAAATGCAGGGGTGTTTTTCTTAGTGGGAGGCCTGGAACCAGGAATATGGTACAGAGAAGCCCTGGCCTCGCCGTGCCCCTCGCTGGGGTGAGAGCAGGTGTGGGGCAGAGGAGTGAGACCCTTGGAAAGGTGCAGACCTGGAGAGGTGGGCACGGAGGTCGCAGAACCACGCCGGCCTCCAGACACCAGGCGGCCCTGGGCTCCTCCTCAGGGGCTGGGTGGCTGCGGCGGCAGTAGCCGCGGGTCCTGTGCTTCTGGGCACTGCACCGCCTGCCCCATTTTCACACCAGTGTGTTTGGCTGTGGATCTTTCGTGGCGCAATATCCGATCATTTCTGTGACTGTCTCGTCAGCGTGGAAGGCAGATTCTCACTTCAGGACCCAGAGCTATGTGCGCATTTATCCATTAGACGTGTTAGTCTTGTATTCGGCCTGCTGTGCACGGCACTGAGAGATGAATGAGGTTCATCCCATTAGTGGATTTCTCTTTCCTAGAATTCAACTAGTAGTTTTTTTGTTTAATTTTAAGAGAGAAAGAAAATTTAAAAGACAAAACAAACAAGAAAAAAGTAGAATACAGAATTCAAAAAAAATTAACGTAAAATCGCTAGTTGATACATTACATATTGTCATCTTAACAATACTTGTTAAAGTTACAAAATAAAAGCATAAAAAGTGGCTAGACACTCATACATTGACAATACAAACTCTTCTGTTCAATGATCTAACAAAAGCTCAGTAGTATAGTCATCTAGCTTACACACCGTACATACCATTATATCCTTTAGAGCACTTTCCTTCCCTTTCACTTTTAGAATGTCTATTATACTTTTATATCTATTATGCTTTTTGGATACCATTATTCTGTCCATTCTTATTATTTGTTACACTAGAGAGCCAATGTGATATTTACTAATGTGAATCTTGTTTATTTCACTAATGAGGATATTCTCAAGTTGCCTCCATTTACCTATAAAGTCCTCAAGATCATCCTTTTTTATAGCTGAGTAGCATTCTATTGTATAAAATACCACATTTTTTTCATCCACTCTGCGGTTGATGGGCATTTTGGTTGTTTCCAAGATTTAGCTATCACAAATTGTGCTGCTATGCACATGGGTGCACATATGTTGCTGTGACATGACCTTTTCAATTTTTCTGGAAAATACCCAGGAGGGGAATAGCTGGATTGAATGGAACTTCCAATCCTAGTCTTCTGAGAATTCTCTATACTGATTTCCATAGTGGTTGCACCAGTCTACACTTCCACCAACAGTGGAGCAGTGTTCCTTTTTCCCCACAGCCTCACCAACATTTGTTGTCAGTTTTCTTGATGGCAGCCAGTCTTTTCGGGGTGAGATGAAATCTCAATGCTGTTTTAATTTGTATTTCTCTAATGACCAGTGATTCACCTAGTAGTTTTGCTTTACAAACTTTAATGCAAGGCTTTTGATGCATAGATACTTACATTATTTCTCGTGTGTGTGTGTGTGTGTGTGTGTGTGTGTGTGTATTTTTAACTTTTTTGAGGCAGTCTTACTGTATAGTTTACTCTGGCCTGCAGTTTATCACATGGGTCAGGCTGACCTCAAGTTCATGACCCTCCTGCCTAGCCTCCTGAGCCCTGAAAGTACAGCTGTGCATAACAGCTAGATGTATATTTTTTAAAATGCTGCTTTAGCTGGGCATGGTGTTGTATGCCTGTAATCTAGCACATGGGAAGCTGAGGCAGGAGAATCACTGCAAGTAGCCCACCCTGGGCTACTTAGTGAGTTTAAAGTCAGCCTGAACTACACAGTGAGACACTATCTCAAAAAAAAAAAAAAAAAAAATTCTGCTTTAGCTGGGCTTGGCAGGAGGATTAAGTGTGTTTGAGGCCAGCCTGGCCACTCTCCCCTCCAGTTTTGTCAGTACTTATTTGTTATGTGTTTCTCTGAAGGTTTCTTTGATCACAGGCTTTGGGGGATTGGGGAGTACTGATTGAACCCAGGGCCTCACGCTCACTTGGCAGCACCTGCCACTGGGAAGCTACATCACCACTCTTTTTTTTTTTTTCTTTTTGGCACTAGGAATGGAACCCAGGACCTTGCACTTGCTAGGCAGGTTCTTATGCCACTGAGCTACAACCCTGGCCTAATCCCTAGTCTTTCAGCTTTTTTTTTTTTTACATTTTGAGGCAGCTTCTTGCTGTGTTGCTCAGACTGGTCTGAAATTTGTGATTCTCCTGCCTCAGTCTCCCAGTATGTACCTTTATGCCTGTGGGTATAGTTTTTGTTTCGTTTTTTAAGATAATATATCCTGGGCCAGGGATTTAGCTCAGTGGTTTAAGCGCCTTCCTGGCAAACACGAGGTCATGAGTTCGATCCCCAGTACCAAAAAAAAAAAAAAAAAGATAATATATCCTTCCAGGGCGTGGTGGCACACCCTGTAATCCCTGTAATTCCAGCACTTGGGAGGCCCAGACAGGAAGATTAAGAGTTCAAGGCTAGCCTGGACTCCTTTAGGAGATACCAAAAATCTCAAAAAAAAAAAAGAAAAGGAAAAGAAAAAAAAGTACCTTTAAATCTTAAATCTTTTATCCTGTGGACTGTGTTTTGGGTACGGAAGTAGGGAACGTTCTAGAATGCTTTCTCTGCCCAGCGGTGCTGCTGTCTACCCAGCCCGGCCCTCCCCTGCTCCAGTACTACAGAACTGGCCTCTTCCCTGTCCCCTCCCTGCAGAGCACGCAGGACCCTGAGGGCTTTCACTGGGCTCTTCCAGAAGCCCGTGTGTCAGACAGCTTCCTCTCCGGCGCGTCAGACCTCATCCTGCTTTTCAGAGGAGAGTTGAAACGGGTTAGTTACCGCGTCCTCCGCTGGGTTCCATGGAATGGAAGGGCCTCCGCGAGAGTGCCAGGGAGGCCTGAGTCACCCGCTGGGCTCCAGGCGCTCACCACGCAGGCCCTGGAAGTCCCCTGTGCCTGTGCTTCTCCCGAAAGAGTTCAGTCTCCCTCTGTGTTTGTTAGCAGAGGTTTTGTTTTTGACTGACGTCTTCTGTTTTTTGTTCTTGAGGTCGGGTCTCACCGTGAGTCCATCCAGGCCTTGAACCTGGATGGCGATTCCCTGCCTCAGCCTCCCCAGGCTTTCGGTGACTGTGGGCATGAGTTGTTGTTAACTGTGCCCCTGGAATCATCCTCCATGGACAGTGTCTACCCAACTTCAGGCAGGGGGTTTTGTGGTCTGCTGCTATGGATACTCTCTCTCTTCCTAGCAGCCTTTTATTCCATCCTTTTATCTTGACAATGATAGAGACAGTATGGACTCTTCAGACTCTTTGCAGTTCAGCAAAACTAAAGCAGTACTAAAACTAATCGCATTTTAAATAAAAGAAAAACATCTTCCTTATTCTGAAAAATTTTTCCAAAGGTAATTTTGTTCCCCTTCACAAGTTTTAGCCCAGTTTCTGCTTGTTTAATTAAATTATTGTATCAGGTTAAATTATTGTATCCAATTCATATGTTCATATGGTTAACTTTCCTTTAGAAATTGTGCTTCCAGGGCCAGGGATTTAGCTCAGTGGCATGACCGCCTGCGTGGCAAGGCAAGGTGGTGAGTTGGTTCCTTAGTATAAAAAAAACAAAAACTGTGCTTCCAACCCAAGGACAGGGAGACCCATTGAAATTATTACTTATTTAAGGGTTAAATATCTAATAATGAAAAGATTTTGACAATATTTTCAGGACCAGGCTAGCCAGAGTGGGTGATTATTGCAAAAGTTATTGGCTGCTTTATTTTTTAATTTTAATGTTAATTTTTGGTTTTCTGAGAGAGTCTTGCTGTGTAGTCCAGGCTGGCGATTCTCCTGTCTCAGTCTACAAAGTGCTGGATTACAGGCCTGTGCCACCACACCCAGCTTGTTACTGGAAATTTAAAAGGGAAAAAATGTAGGTGGTTTCCAATATACTGCTAACCCCACACCCATGTGTTAGGGCACAGAAAATAGTTCTCAGAAGCAGCAGTGAAAACTCATGTGATAGAGGCTGGCCCGGGGCTGGCGCAGAGCATGTCTTAATCAGTGCCCAAAATGGTCAGCATTCAGGGCCGTGGTGGGGAACGGAGTTAGTGAAACCAACCTTACCCTAGAGTGTTTGCCCTGTGTTCATGTGGTTGGAGGGTGGGAAGAGGTATGTGGCATCTTTAGGGTTAACTGGAAGATTTTGGAAATAGGGATTTGGTGGGGCTGACACCCTGAAAGCCTGAAAGAGCTGGTGTGGTGATGCACGTCTGCAAACGCAGCACTCTTAAGGCTGAGGCAGGAGGAGAACCAAAAGTTTGAGGCTGGCTTGGGCTGCCTAGTGACTTCAAGGCCAGCCTGGACTGCACAGGTTTCTTCATATGTTCATATTGTTAACTTTCCTATAGAAATTGTGCTTCCAGGGCCAGGGATTTAGCTCAGTGGCGTGAGCGCCTACATGGCAAGTGCAAAGTGGTAAGTTGGATCCCTAGTATCCCTAGTATTTTAAGAGACAGGGTTAAGAAACCCTGTCTCTTAAAAAACAAAAGACAAAAAACCCTGGCGTTTTGATCTGCAGGCTTCTGTTGTTTGTTTGTTTGTTTGTTTGTTTTGAGTACTGGGTTAAACATGGGGCCTCAACATGTCAGGCAAGCGCTCTACCTCTGAGCTATGCTTACAGCTCCTTTTATTTTGAGATAGGGTCTTGCCTGACACGTTGCCCAGCCAGGCCTTGATCTTGTGAACCTCCTGCCTCCGCCGTTGAGTAGCTGGGATTGCAGGTGTGTGCCACCATGGCTGTCACAGTTGTTTGTCGAGCACTCATTTTGGGGGTATTCTGTTTTGTCCCAAGGGAGAGACTGTAGGGAGTTGGTGTTATTTAATGAGCAAAGCAGCTCCTAGCACCCCCATTGCACAGATAAACAGACTCACTTCTTGGCGACCACACGGTCAGCGGTGAAAACTCACGCACTGCCTGTGTCATGGTTACTGTCACTGGGACAAAATGTCTGGCACTGGACACTCAAAGGAGGAGAGGGTGATCCTAGCTCAGTCCATGGCTACCTGGCTGCAAGGCAGAAGTGCGGGTGGAAGGGCTGGGTGGAGAGTAGCCACTCTGTCCTGGGGCGGTGAAACGCAGGAGAGGGAAGAGACTGGACTTTCCAGCCTGCCCGCGACCGCCTCTTACAGTGCGCTCAGCTGCGGACTTGGCCGTGGATGGATCCCACAATGAGCACAGCACCGCGAGCCGCCTACCTTCCACGCACACCCTGGCTTTGGGGGTGTCCAGGTCCAGAGCACAGCAGCCTCTGCTCATCTCCCCTGGACTGTGTGACGTTTTGTCCTTGTGCGCTTGTGCACGTGGCCAGTGGTCCTTGATCTCCTCATGAAGCAGAGGAAGGACAAGGAAGAGGACATGGCGTGACTGTCTGTGACGTGTGTGATGCCAGGCCAAGGTGGAAGGTGGAGAGGCCTGGTGAGTGTGAACTTCCTGTGTGCAGTGGGGGTGAGTCTAGGCCAGCCGCCCCCAGTGCTGTCCCCACATCTCCGTCCCTGCAGGGGGTATTTGTGAAGACAGTGACCTGGTAGTTGGGAGAAACCCAGAAATAACTCGAGGAGGGGATGTTCATGGTGAGAGCCCTTCCTCCTCCAGGACCCCACTCCTTTAGGACGACACTGTGGCCCCCCACCCCTTGCCTCCTTGGCTGAAGTGCACACACTCCATGAGACACCGGCTGGTGCCATCCCTCTGTGCCCCCCGCTGCAGTTCCTGTCATTCTGCTGTGTGCTGGAGCTGTAGGGAACGTTGCACTGCTTGGTCTTCAGTCACCTTGTTTCCTCCACGGGGGGGGGGGGGCGCACAGATGGAAAGGGGGAATTGGTGCAAGGATGGGGTGCGCCCTCGTGTGTCTACCACTCTGGGAGGCCTGGTGCGAGGGTAGAGAGTTTGAACCTCGCCTGCTAGTTAGTGACTTAAACTCTGACTCAGGAAATGGAACAGGGACTGGGAGGGTAGGTACTGCAAGGGAGGGGCCTTGAGTTCAGACTCCAGTGGAGCGCGACTGAGGCCTCTTTGTCCAGCAGTTGTTCTTCAGCGGTATGTCTCTTAATAACCCAATTACTGGACACACTGCCGTGTTGGAAGTGGAAGAGCTAAGGCCTCAACGGCCTGAGATCTCACCATCAACTGTACCTAGTGCATAGCGGCTGGGTCTCGGGTGGCTGCTGGGTAAGGTTCCGTGTCTCTCTGTCCTGCACTGTGGTGGGGCTGCTGACCCAGGAGGAAAGCTGTGCTGTGCTGTGACCCAGGAGTGCTGTGACTTTGGGGAGTCCTCCTCTCAGTGGTGGCTCCAGCAGGGGAAGCAATGGTAGCACTGCATGCTGCAGTGTGTGGGGCCACTTTGATTGTCCCCAGGGGGAGGGGTGCTCTGGACAAGAGTGGCCTGCACTGAGCCGCCCACCAGGGAAGGTTGGGCAGTGCTGAGCTGGGGGCAGAGGGAGATGCCAATGGGGCAATTTCTCTCTTTCCCCTACCTGCTGTGTTCACCCACCAGCTGTGTGGTCTGTGTGAGAACCCTGTGCCTTGCTCCTGTTGTCATCCCGTTCTCGTCTGCCAATGCAAATGACTTGTGCAAGGGGCCGCAGCCAGGAGGTGGCAGAGGGTAGGTCCAAACCCCTCTCTGACTCGACACCACTCTCTGAACCAGCTCGCAGCAGTCACCACCTTGTCCTGTCCTGTGCTGAGTTGTTCGGCCTCCAGTTGCCTTCGTCAGACCCTATGAGGTCATGCCTGGTGCCTGGGGGCCAGTGTCCCTATTTGGGATTTCCGCAGGCTGTGTGTGAAGTTGGCGGCAGCAGCACCGTGGCTGACCTCGAGGGAGAACACCCTGGAAGCAAGGTTTGCACAGGGGAGCCAGTGTCCTCACAGTGTGTGTGTGTGCTTGTGTGGTTGCTTGTTATAATCTGGGCCTTTGCATGGCAGCTCTCAGATGCAATGAGATGGGCTTAGAGCAAGCTGTGGACCCTCCTGACACCCAGGGCTGTCTGACTTGTGGGAAAAACACTGAAATGAGAAGAAACGGTGATTCTGGGGGGTTCCTTTATAGGCACCAAATCAGCACACGACAGAAGTGCACTAGAAAAGATTAATTTTCTGAAACCTTTCAAATCTACTTCCCAGGTAGGGAAAGGTAGTGGTTTTGGAAAGGGTGGAGACTGCGGAGGCACGGGGAAGGTGGCTGGGTCTCCTCAGGGACTGCTGAGGAGATGCCCCAGCCAGCCCCTGCGTGCACAGGAGGCAGCTCTGCTGCAGAGGGGGCCGCAGGACCCAGCCGTGCTTGCTGTGCACAGGTGCACACGCACCCCCAGCATGCTTTCCATGCTGTCCACAGACCACTGCAAGGCAGGGCCACTCTGCTGTCTTCCTTCTACCCTCTGACAGGGCGTTTGCGCATCCAGACAATTTCAGTCTTGGGATTTAACCAGCAGCTCGTTAGCCAGCCCAGAGAAAAGCCTGGTGTAAAGCTGTGGGTGCAGTGGGTGTGGTTTTACACACCCGTCACCTATCTGGAAGGCTGGGGCAGGAAGATTGCGAGTTCAAACCCCATCTGGGCAGTGTAGCAACTTGGTGTGTGATCTGGTTTCCAAATAAAAGTAAAGAGGAGCTGGAGATAGAGCTCAGTGTTGAGACCCTAAGCTCAATCTCCAGTGCTGTCAAACATGAAAACATAAAATGAAAAGGCTACAGAAGAACCAAAATTGTAGCCTCTCAGCTCCTGCCACCGTGCTGCGACCAGGCCTCATGGTCTAACCTTGTGGTCATTGTTGCTGCGAGAAACATCTCACAGCATTTGGAGTCACTGAATGACAAGCACAGTGAAAAACTTTATCACAGGTTATAACTATCAGCGTTGTGTTTTTCTGGCATTCCCCTATATTTATTCATGTGAAGACAGTTGCCAGGAGAGACCTCAGTCTGTCCTTTAAAGCTTTGTCTTTCCAGGTGACAGTAGCATTCATGTGGGAGCTCTGCCAGCCCGGCTATCAGGTGAGCTCGGGTGGCTGGCTGTGCTCTGCTGGAAGACGGCAGGAAGGTGGCCTCGGAGAAGGTGGGCTCAGGTTGATCATCCTACATTCATGTGGCTGGGCCCAGGGCTCCAGGCTGCTTTTCTGAGCCAAGATAGGAGAATCCAGTAGTGATTGACCTCTGTTGTGTGCAATGGATCAGCAGATAATCTAACTGAGGCCCCAGGCTGAAGCAGGCAAGCTGTAATTTGTCAGTCAAATTTCTTGATTGCCGTTCCCATTTCCTTCTAGTCTGCCTCAGTCCAGCTTTGAGGAGAAGGTAAATGGAAGCACGGTGGGCTGGCTGGTCTCCTTACCTGGTGTGGGGCTCCGCTTGGGCCAGGTGCCCTGAGGGCAGGCTTGGGCGTGGGGCTCACTAGTGAGGACTCAGGACAGTGGCTTCGGAAGGAAGGGAAGGAACATGCCCAGCTCAGCCTGCGTCCTCCCTGTGCCAGCAACCGACAGATGGCCTTGTC
Source organism: Dolichotis patagonum (assembly GCA_004027295.1). NCBI lineage: Eukaryota > Metazoa > Chordata > Mammalia > Rodentia > Caviidae > Dolichotis > Dolichotis patagonum. Next base: position 102,432 of record PVJX010002280.1, read on the forward strand.
TTTCAGTCAAGCTCCCGCAGTCCCTGCCACACTCTTGGGGACCAGCACTTGAAAAGCAATAGCTCCCGATCTCCGAAGCCGCACCTCCCGGTGGAGCAGGTGGCCGGGGGAAATCAGGAGTTCGCTCCCAGGCCGTCTAGTGCTTCCTGTGCTCAGCCACCCCCAGAGCCTGGCCCTTCTGTTCATTGCTTCCTAAACTGATAACACACTTCAGTGCAAGACCCGGTCCTTATTCCACCAAGACGCAGCGGAGCTGGGGCCTGGAGGGTCACACACCTCACACCCGCGCTCCTGCACCACTGCGTACACCTCACTTTGCACTGATCTGGGCCCTGGTCTGGGGGGGCATTCAAACGCGATAATTAGATGTGAACACAGAAATTTTTATCTTTTCCCCTCAGGTCTAGAAAGTATATGAGGGAATCATGTAACTGAGAGATGGAATATTCCACAAGAGATTATTTCCAAGGCAGAGTCTACTTGTTCAGAATGAAAGATCTCAAAATGAACTTCAGGCATCACCCTTGGATTTTCTGTTTTAAGTTGTCATCAAGTCCAGGGCCCAGTTTCAGGAAAGGGCTGCATTGTGAATGTTTCAGACTTCGGTGCCCGTAGGGTCTGTGGTGCGGTTCTTAGCCCTGCTGGGCCTGAAGCAGCCCCAAACCAGACACAACGAGACAGGCAGGACCTTCCGGCATCTGTGGATCGGCAGAGGGCCGTGGTGAGCCAAGGTCAGAGGCCCCTGCAGTAGTAGTCCTTGTTTTTGTTTTTTTCTAGCCCTTCACTGTGTGTTTTTAGATTGAAATTTGAGCATTGATCAGTGTTAAATGTGATTTGTAAAAAGTTTCCGTCCTTGGTAAGCCTATTTCCTTTAGCCAGTGTGGCTTACATGTCTGAAACTTCTGGTCTGAGCTGGTCTGGAAGTGAAGAGCAGTGTGAGATGGGAGTGTTCTACCAGACGCCCCTGTAAACATACTCCTGAGCTGTGTTCTTTCCTCTGTTGGTGCCGTTGTGAATGCTGGCTCAGCAAACACGGTGAGCCTTGGAGGCGGGTGTCAGAAACAGCAGAGATCACTTGAGCCAGGAAGCTGGGCCAGAGGCACGGGTGGGCTGTGGACTGACTGCTCTGCTCTTCCTGAGAGTGAGGAGGAAACGGCCTTGTTGGTGTTCAGCGATCCTCTGAGACCTCTGTGAACTCTGCTGTCACTGCTTATTTCCTGAAAAGGTTGGTTGCAAGCTCAGTAATGGAAGCGCTTTGTTTCAGGTGGGGGGTGGGGTGGGCGGGTGATGCGGAGCCATGCCCAGCCCACCAGGGACCCTTGGGTGCATCTGGTCCCAAGAGAACTTTGAGCTGGGGCCTGGGGTGGGTGGCTGGGTGTGCACCTTACCTTGCGTGATGGCTCCTGCTCCACAGAGGGTGCTTTGGAGGCCTGTCTCCTGGGGAGCTGTGCTGGCCTTCAGGGCTGGGCTTCACGTGCCCAGCCCAGTTAAACCGCCCTCGCCCCTCCATCCTAGGACCTGTTTTCCTCAGCCCTTCGGCAGTTGTAGCCAACACTAGATGATCACTTTTAGCGTCTTTGGGGCTGGGTTTCATTTTTTTCTGACTTTGTATAACTCTAGATTATGGACTGTTTCTGGTTGGATTTTTTTTTTTTTTTTGGTACCAGGGGTGAAACCTAGGACCTTATACTTGCCAGACAGTTGAGTATGCCACTGAGCTATATTTCCAGCCCCAAGTTTTGTTGGTTGTTTCTTTTCTTTTTTGGTACCGAGGATCAAACCCATGACCTCACGCTTGCCAGACAGGCACTTGTGCCCCTGAGCTGTGTCTCCAGTGTATGCACTGTTTATTATTCTTAGGTCTGGCACGTGACAGGTCAATATTTGTTGGAAATAAGTGGATTTTCTGTTCTCATGCAGTGAAGCTTAAACGAGTCCACAGGAAACCATAGATACGTGCATTTGTGTTTTTAAATAAATTTAGTTACAATACTCAAAATGCAGTTCTGCTTGAAGAAAGTATTTCATCCTCAGGGGTCCTGTAAAATATCGATGGCCACAGTGTATTTAGTAGTTTTGAATGTTTGCTTATTGTCTACTTAGAATGATTATATTGGTTTCTGCTTTTCAGAGACTAGAAATGAACTTTTTAAAGCATAACCAAAGATACGATATCTAGAATGTCCTTAAGTGTATCCTTTTTCTTTTTAATGGATGAACTTGCAGATTCTAGTGTTGAAGAAGACAAAGGATGCCTTATTCACACCAAGCTGTGCCCTCTGTTTTACACTGTATTGATCAGAATAGGATGGTAGGTAACCTTGGTGGCTGGGCCTGAATCGAGCCCAAAGAACCCTGACAAGCTTCAGGCACCCAACACCATGTGGCAGTGAGGGAAGATTTTGCCAGAAAAACAGTGGCTGTTTAGCTTTTCGGAGACCCAGTTATAGCGGCAGTGGGAGGTGAGCCAGGGTTAGGGTGAAAATGAGATAGTTAGCAACACGTAATTGTTGCTCGTGGCCATATAAAATACCAACACACGTTTCCAGCTTTCTCGTGCTATAATGATCTCGCTGTTCTTCCTACTTGGAATGTCTCTGGAATGGCGCGGAGTAGAAATTGCTTCTAGTTTTATTGCATTAAACTTTCTGTGTAATTACCACAAGGAGAGCTAAACAGAAGATGTAAAGAAGAGGCATGCTGATCATTATAAAAACCACTTATGAGGATAACTTTTTTGTTTTCATTGTATGCTTTGTGTAACACAGAGAAGTTTAGTTGTCTCCTCTCTGTTACGCCCCTTTATTTGCTAGGATCCTGAAGAAAAATCCTAGGAAATTTCCCTCTAAGTCTGTGTAGATGGATGTGGTGGCACACGTCTCTAATCCCAGCGCTCAGGAGGCTGGCACAGGAGGATCTCAGTGAGTTTGAGGCCACCTTGGGCAGCATGAGATCTCCTCTGCAGAACAAGGGCAGTGTGTGCAGCAGTCTGGTCAGCGAGGTTTGAAATCCACTGGCCGTTGTTTCCAGTACCAGAGGTTGAGTGTTGCCTGGAGATTGCGGACCCTTCTAGACAGACTCCCAGAGCGAAAGACACTTTACTAAGTAGAAAGAGGAGGAACCTTATACTGTTTTTTGTTTGTTCAATAATTGAAAATGTGTTGCTGGGTTTCTGTGCACTGGTGTGAAGGATAAATGTTTCTCAGTATTTTATTTTTTAGAGAAATAAATTGCACCTTGCCAGTTTCCTTCTTACCTACTGTCCCTTCCTGTTCTTATCCTCTTATCAGCACCCCGCATTGCTTTTCCTTTCATTTTCCATGGGGAAACCCCTTCCACTGCTGAGCCCTTGTCCTTCCTGGTGCTGTGCGGGTCCCTGTCTGCATGCGGTGCTGGGCGAATTGGCTCTGTTCCACACTCTTTTGCAAACTGCATCTCTTTCAGCATTGTGTGTGTGTGCATGTGTGTGTGTGTTGGGGGGGGCGCTTACCTGGCATTTACACTGTCTAGTGAGAAACACATGCACATGCAGTCTGCCTGATCTCTTATGGACTTGAGAGTTACTTGTTTTTTCTTAAAACAAAACAGAGAGCTAAGGATTTAGCTCAACGGCATAAGCGCCTACCTGGCAAGAGTGAGGTCATAAGTTCACTCTCCAGTACCAAAAAACAAAACAAAACAAAACAACCCCAAAAAACCAGAAAAGAAACTTTGCTTCTAAATAATTTTCTGAGAGAAGAGCTGCCTTTTTTTTTTAAAATTCTCTTGGGGGGATACTGTGGTTTCCCTTTAGAGTGGATAAATCTTTCGCCTTTTTAATTCTCTTAGGGACATTTCAGCAGTCTCATGATACACAGATCAATTTGGGAAGTATTTGTTATTTTCTGGCTTTCTCTGTGGTGCTTGGGATTTTGTTGATGCATTTTAGAGAGCGCTGTTAATGGCTGGTTAGTTTTGCTTTTTTAAATTATGTATCTTGAAAATGCTTAACTTCAAAAATCTCTGGCCCTACTTCTTTCTTTGCCTCTTGTTTCTTTGAGGGGAAACACCAGTGGAGCAGGCATGCCAGCTGTAACCCATCCGGGACCCCAGGTGGGGGCCTGGGGAGTGGCCACCTGCGCTGGAGACTTAGTGTGAGGCGACACATGATAATTGGGGCACAGTGTGAGGCGACAGATGATAATTGGGCGGGTAAGTGAGTACACAGGATGATTTGCTGCAGCGATGGGAGGAGATGAAGCCAGGGGAGCGCCCACAGCTGCCTGCTGTTGCAGTGGCAAGGCCACTTGCCGTGGAGCTCTGGCTCCTGAGATGTGAGTGACAGCTGTGCCTTCAGCTCTGGCCCAGAGCAGCATCTAGAAGGGTCAGTGATGCAGAGCCCAGCCTGCTGCTGGCCCAGAAAGGAGGCCCATGTGGCGAGGAGGGTGGAGGAGGATGCACCTAGGGCCAGCAGTTAGGGAACCAGGCATGCTTGGGTTTTGAGTGCTGTGCTCTGTGAAGTCTGCGGAAGGCATGCGGTAGTGGCAGGGGCCACTCAACCAGGCTGCGTTTAGAAACATTTCTCTGCATTGTTTATTTTCCTGCATGTTTTCCCTGTGGGCCATCCCAGGTAGACTTTGTGGGGTAGTTTCTTTTCACCTGTGTTTTTGGGGTGGGCTCTTATGATGTAGTCCAGGCTGGCCTCAAACTATGGTGATCCTCCTGCCTGTCTTTGTGGAACTTGTTAAAGTGTTAGTCTTCTTAGAGGTAACTTTTAAATATTTTGAATCTGTTGACTTTAAATTAACTGTGTATTTTGCTGTATTATCTTTCCGTTTTCCCTTCTCTCTTGTGTAGCCTAGCATTTTAGGACTAAGCAGGTTAAACAGAAGATGAGAACTGTCACTGTTTCTATAAACACATGACGCTGGCTGAGGCTTTTCTCCTGGCTGATTTGGGAAGGGATGATGTCAACTTTCTTCACAACTTGAGTCATTTGAGGCAAAACAGCATGGTTGAATTGGATTTAGGCATCAGACAATGAATCACATTTTGTCCTCAAATAATAAATAGGAGGGCAGGATTCCACAGACTCTGGGTCAGCTGAGTAATGCATGAATATAATCATTGCAGACACGGTAGGTGTTAGTAAGTAGGACTCTGTAGTTCTCTAGTAAGGAAAATCACGAGGAACACAGAGCCTCTGTTGGGTATACGTAAACACAGACAGCAGGTGTAGCCCGGCAGTAAAGGGCTGTGGTACTGAGCGGGAGCTGAGACAGCTCAGCGTTGGTTCTGCAGGAGCCAGGGGGCTGGAGAGCCAGGGTGGTGCCTCTCTGGGGCTGCCAGCTCCCTGCGGGATGGGGCGGTGCTGCTGCGGGGGGCCTAAGGAGGTGTCAGGAGGGGAACAGCAAGCTTAGACTCAAGTGATTTTTAGGGAGATCAACCGCAGCTGTGTGAAGAGGCACTGGTTGGGAATAGTCCAAGGAGAAGTGAGGAAGTCTGCAGAACACTTAATTTCTAATGCTCAAGAGATGCAGTCTTCGATACATTACACATTTTATTAGTGAAGTTAGGGAGAGATAAATTAAATTAAAGAACAAAAAGTAACTTTAGCTTGTTTGCCTGCAGTCATCTTGGTTTGGGACGGCAAGATTGTGTGAGTGTGTCGTGGCTTGTGCTGGACTCGGTCCTTCACAGTTGTGGACGTGGTCCTTCTTGGTCAGCTGAGTGCCGTGATGACGACTCTAGCATGCTGGCTGGCCCTGGTACAGACTGGACTTGCAGGGGAAGAGCCAGCAGCCCTTCAGAGCCCCTCTAGCTGCCAACCACCAAACAAGCAGTGCCAACAGGCATGCAGTCAGGTGGCTTTGACCAAGGACCTTTATAACTGAGGGGGAGATGTAATACCCATCAGATTACAGATCTTACCTCGGGAGCCTGCTGCCCTGGGGCATGTCACTGCGTGTCTCACTTGACTGCAGGAAAGAGCCCTCTGTATTTCAGGAGTCCTTTTCAGCAAGTCAGCTTTCTGGAACTCGTCAGTAGCATTGATATACTCACATTTCATGTCATCTTAAAAACAGTTTATTAACCCTGAGCTATAGATTGTCAAAACTTTGAGGTCAGCGGTGATATCTGGAGCCAAAGGTTGTGGTACTTACCTGTCATCCCAGCACTCAGGGCTCAGGCAAGAGTATTGTTGGGAGTTCAAGGCCATCCTGGGTTACAGAGTGAGCTCAGGGCAGCCTGACCCTGCGTATAGTGAGACAAAAAAAAAAAAAGATCTCTTGTCACTGGTGTGGTTTATGTGATTGTTCTTTTGTTTTCTTTTTTTCTTTCTTTCAGCAGGGTCTCACTATATAGTGCAGGCTGGCCTTGAACTCACTTATGTAGCCCAGGCCGGCCTCAAACTCACAGTAACTAACCCTCCTGCCTCAGCCTCCTCAGTGCAGTACTTCTGTTTTCATGGAAGCCTTATTCAGCCGGGAGTAGTTTTATTTGTAAGTGTGTTCGGATGATAAGAGCCTGGTGTACAGATAGCACCAGAAGAACTTTCGCACATGTCTCGGGTACACCTACCCGCAGCGCCCGGCCCTCTGAGTTCACAGGAGAGGACCGCTCTTGGCCTCATCCATCTGTAGTCATTTGTACCGTCTCTGAAGAAAAGCGGGGGGGGGGCGCCTGGAATTGTCATGGGAACCACGTAGCACTCAGAACCCTGCATGACTAACCCATGTAGCAGTAGGGCCCATGGACTCTGGCCTGGGGAAAGTGTCTCAGCCAGCCCACACCTGGCCAGGGTGCTGCCACAGCTGCAGTCCAGCTGGGGCCATTCTGGTTCTGTCCTTCCTCCCCCTGCTCTGGGATGGAGGAGAGAGGAAGAGGAACCACGCACACAGATCCTTGCGGATCTGGGGCTGCTGCTGTTCACGTTCTGTGCTGGGCTGGAAAAGGCAGGATAGTCCCCGGCGCAGCCCGGCACGACTAACTGAGCAGCTGTGCCACCTGGGCAGGTGGCTGTGTGTCCCCCCAACACTGAGGGCACCCTGACCTGGTGTAGGTCTGCACACCCCCCTTCTTCAGGCCTCTGTGTGCACTCTCGTGTGTCGGTAACCAGGCCATGCAGCCAGCCTGTGCCTTCAGTCTGCAGGTGACCTGCCCTGCTCTGCCCAGGCCTTGGAGACTGGGGCCTGTGGTTTCCTCCAGGGTCCTCTCATCATTCCTTAATCTAACAGGAATGTGCAGTGGAGGAGGCAGTTTGCTGAGTTCTTGTAGAGGTCTTTGTGCTGCGTCATGGTGACCCTAGAAGACTGCAGGTGGGCGTGTATGATCTGAAGCCCAGACACGGCCACCGAGGGTTGTTCCCTGTCTTTGGATACCTTGGAGTGCTTCTGGTAGAACCTGTGGTATCTACAGGGAGCTCGGGCTGTGCACCTCTGTCTTAGTTGCTTTTCTCTCATTGTGGAGACAAAATACCTGATGCCCAGTGTTATAGGGGGCTAGGGTTATTATTATTTAGCTCACAGTTTGTAGAGGTTGCAGTCCATAACTGGCTGACTCCAAAGCAGAGTGGCATAGTAGAGGGGCATCACAGAGGAGAAAGAGTTCATGGTGGGCAGATGGCAGCAAAGTAAGCAAGGCACAAGACAAGCCTCTTTCTGCCCCTTCTGTTGTATCCAGGCTACTGGGGTTAGTGTGATGCCAAACCAATCAGTGGTCTGATCAGTAGTCACACACCCTTAATGCTAGCACTGCACTGTGAGTCAGTCTCACACCCTAGACTCAGCCATTGAGGTCCTGGGGGCCATCCAGACACCACTGCAGCGGCCTTCCCCAGGGCGCCCTATGATTGGAGGGGGCAGCTTCCCACCCCACCAGATAGTTGTGTGTCCCGCCTCAGGGACTGAGCAGAGGGCTGGCGTCACGGGCCCAGGCTCGGCCGCAGGGGGCAGTCCCGTGTTCATGGCCTGTCGTGGCCGCTTTGGTGCAGGTTTATTTCCAGCCTTTCTGTGAAGGAAATCAATGTAAAGAGGCTCTCAACACGAGCGATGGCTTCTGAACCCAGAGGTTATTATGGGGCCAGTACCTTCAATTCTGTAAACTGAAGCAAAATTTTAAAAAGCTCTAAACTGAGAATTGTGGCCCAGTGTTTGTGAACTGAGGAGCTGCCGCGTGCTGCTGGCCACCTCCGCTCTGAGCGCTGTCCCAGGTTCTCAATCCAGGACAGGCCCGTGGGCGCGGAACCCAGCACTGCCGGCGGGCACTTGCTCTGCTGTCTCCCTCCCCGAGACTGTGGGTGTGAGTGGCTGTGAACAAGCCCTTTGCCCGTCCCCTGTTCCGCCATGCCAGTAGACTTGAACTGCAGCTTTGCTGCCCCGCCCGCCCTTGGGGGTCAGCCAGCACTGGCACTGTTTCTCCTTGGAAGGGGCAGGCGGTGGTCCTGCTTCTCTGGGCCCTGTGAGACCCACACAGAGGCCGGTGTGCACCAGCTGGGGACACCTGAGGAAGCTGCTACCCTCCCCAGTGCTGAGCCCCCCCAGGGAGTACCTTCCTGTCAGCCCAGAGCCAAGAGCTTGCTCACCTGCACATCTCAGGCCCCGCCTCGCGTCTGTGGGTGCAGCTCTGTGGGCTCCGAGTCCTGTTAGGGACCATGACACCCTGTGAGGACTGAGAGGTCCTCCCACACGTGGAGTGCCTCCCGGACGTCGGCCGGGGGACTCGGGACCTGGACCGAGCCTCGGTCCTCGTGGTCCTGGGAGCACCTCCACCAGGCTCGGCCTGGGTGTGGTAACTCCGTGCGTGGGAGAGTGGAAACGGCCTTTGCTCCACGCTGGGAGAGAAAGCCCACCTTCTGTGAAAGTGAGCTTATCATTCAGAGGTAATTACAGAGAGAGCTTGGGCATCATGTGGGGCATTGGCTGCCTCCTAAAAGTCCTCTCCTTCGAACTTGGGACGTCCACCTCCTGGGCGCTAGCACCCTGCAGTGAAAACAGTGACGCTGGGGGCTGAACAGAGGTTCACTCATGGTGTGAATGGTGTACGTGTGTGTTTCATTTACATTTCCCCAGTTTCAAAATGAAACAAAGAAAAAGAAACTATTCTGGAAAATTCTTGCCTGGGAACGTCTGTTAAACTTGCCCTGAGCCAGTGGTGGCGCGCCCGTGGCTCTCGTGCCGCGGTGGGCTGTTTGTACCATCGAAGCTCCGAGAGCTCGCCTTTGCTGCCCTCAGCCGGGGGGCGGGGAGAACCCTTGCACCAGGCGTCTCCTCGGCGCAGCTGGCCAGAGCCCGCTGGCTCCAAGGAGGCGAGCAGGACTGGGACTCGCAGGCCTCCTGTGTGCTCCCGCCCTCGGCCAGAGGGTCTCACTCTGCCTGGGCCCCCTGCGAGACAGGGCAGGACTCTCAGAGGCTGGGCCTCACTGACCCGCCCTGGCAGCCACCTTCACACGCACTGTGCCACTTACAGACTTCTCACTTGAAGAATGATGATGAGGTAAAAAGAAGAAATCAAAGTTCCTCTGACGGTTAGTGAAGTAGTACGTCTTCTAACAGAGTGTTGGTGTGAGCTTTTAATATTTTTAAACAAATCAAGCAAGCTGGTGGTGGCACTCGGGCGGCTGAGGCAGGAGGATTATTGCAAATTTGAAACCAACCTGGGCTACAAAGTGAGCTCAAGTCCAGCCTGAACTGCACAGAGAGACCCTGTCTCAAAAAGACAAAAATAAGTAAAAAACCCAAATCAAGTTAGCCATTAATTAACAAGAATCCTTAACTGAGTAGAATTTTTCATGTGGGAGGCCCTGCATTCTAGAATCACATAGTACTGACCCACTGCTAGGACTTTTCCCTGTGTGGTGTTTGCTTATTGTTGTGAGACAGGAGCTTGCCGTGTAGCCCAGACTGGCCTTGAACTCACCGTGAAGCCTAGACTAGCCTTAAAATCTCCCTGCCTCAGCCTACGGTTAGGAGTTTTACAAACAAATGACTTAATTGCCCCCCACCATGTTATTCCCCTATCAGTTTTTATTATTTTGGAATAAAAATCCATGAGCAAGGGAGAACCTAACTGATGCTGAAGTGAGGCTGATACAGGGCTGGGCTGGTCTATTTAGAAGTATTTCAGTAATTTGCAATCAGCATGACTTTGTGTAAGGAAACGGAATGTGGAATTGATGGCAAAATTAAGCGAAGACTCTGAGGAGGCTGTTAGTTGAAATGCCACTCTCCACACCCCCGGTGCTGAGTCCTGCTGGAGAAGCTTGCTGTTTGGTTTCTTTTCAGAGACAAAGGCAGGGATTGTTCAGAAGTGTCTGGAGCTTGGCTTTAGAACACAGGACCACAGGCGGAGGGCACTGGGAGCAGAGGACGCTGTAGGGCTGCCTGTGGAGAAAGAGCTGCCTGACCGGGAGGGAGGCCAGCAGAGCAGATGCCCCAGGCCAGCCACCGCCTGTGTGCCCGGCCTGTCCAGCTCCAGCCAGGTGTGCTTGCCCCGGAGCTCAAGTCACGGGGGAAGCTGCAGGCTGCGCCTCTCCCTGCTTGCAGATTGACCAAAAGTGACTCAAAACAAGCTTAAAGGAAAAACGTTATTTCCTGATCAGCTGTCTTCTGTGGCTTCTATGATTGCATGCTAATAATGGCTTATGGCTTTTTGAATCATTAAGAAGAATAAGCAAAATCACTGGGTGACTGAAAAGAATTCCTGAGTTCGTCACATGCCTTGTGCCAACAGGAAACTGAGGCTGCCCATCAGTAGCACCCAGCACACAGACCCCGTTAGAGAGGACTCTAGCCAGGCTGTGGTCCAGTTCTGCAGTTTCAGTATGTTCCCTAAAGGAGTGTGGTCATGCATGGCTGTAATCCCGCATTTGGGAGGCTGAGGCAGGAAACTGCTATGAGTTCAAGGCCAGCCTGAACTGCACAGAGAGACCCTGTCTCAAACAAACTAAAAAAAAAAAAAAAAAAAGTTCACTAATATAAACGGCTACTTCTGTAGTTATAATTCTGACATCTAATGTCTGGGAGGTTCTCTGAGCAGGTGGTCTTTGACAGAATCCTATCTAAAACTCCATGAGTGCCCCTCATAGCCTACCGTTAAGCTGAAAGGCTATGGAAGAAACAGTCATCTTAAATATGGTTGTAGTTTTTTTAGTTATTTTTTTTAGGAGTGGGGAGACAGAGCCTCACTTTGAAATTCAGACTTGAACTCTGTGTAACCTAGGCTGGCCTTGAATTCACAGTGACCGTCCTGCCTCTGCTTCCCAGGTGCTGGGATTACACGCATGCATCCCCGTGCCTGGCCAAGATGCTTGCACATGTCTTTCAAAGGCAAATCTAAGATAAGAGTTACTACAGCTAAGTTTATAAAAATATATTACAGGCATCATGACTTTTTTATTTTAAAGTATGCAGAAAAATAAAATTATCCAGAGACCAGCTTCTATGCAGAGTTCCAGTGCCAGGAGAGAGCCCAGTGTGGAAGGGTCTGTGCTGATGGCATTCACACGCTGGGCCCAGGGAGGAGGAGGAGAGTGACCTGCTGGGGTGTGAGGCTCGCGCTTGGGCTCGGCTTGGGGGACGCTCTAGACGGGTGGTGTTCGAGGCTCCAGAGAGCTGCTGGTAACTGAGCGCTGGGAGCGGTGCTCACAGGAGAGGCAGCAGACATTTGTGTGACTGGCGTGAAGGCACCAGGGTCCAGTCCAGCACAGGAGCGGGGAGCAGCCTGGGTGAACAGGACAGAGGCTTTCGAGGGGCCCTCCTCTGCCAGGTCGGCCGCACCGGGAGCATGGCTAGGCATGGATTACGGGGCTGGGTTGGGGCTGGAGGTGCCGTGTCCCTGAGTGAGACCGGCCTGCACGGGCCCTGTGAGGCCATGGGGAGCAGATCTGTGCTAGGCTGGAGGATTTCACTGCCACAGGGCAAGTCCCAGCATATCCTGCAGGAGGCTGTGGGCATCCAACTCGTTCAGTCAGATGTGGGTGGCGATGTGAGATCCCAAGCGGGGAGGCGGCTTTTCATGGGAGGTCTGAAGGAGAGGGACAGGGCGAGGGGGAGCTCCAGGCTCCTGTCAGAGGGAGCCAGGCGGGGACCCGAAGGCCTCTGGCCCAAGCTGGGACCGGCAGTGGTCTGTAGTCACAGCAAAGGGGCACCTTCCTGGTGGTTCGGGCAGCCTGTGACGGATGGCAGGGCTTCTTACAGCGCTCGAGTTCTCCCCGTTCGCTTCCCCTGGGAGGGCCTCAGGCAGTGGCGGGTGCCCATGGGAGCCAGGCCCAGCCTGAAGCTGCCCTTGTCCAGACCCTTCTCTGTGACTTTGCCTCAGAGGAGGTGCTTTGATGCCGTGGTGTCCGGCTGACGACCGAGGAGACGTTTTTGTGCCGCGTAAGTGGGGCAGTCAGCTTGTCAGACACCCTCTGCAGGCAGAGCTGACATCTATATTTGGACCTTTTCATCCTTGACATTTGAAATGAGAAATACAAATCATCTTTTTGGATTTACATGCCAAGGCATTCTCGGTAGAGTAGGCTGGGAATAAGGTACGTACTGTTTTGGGTGCCTGGTAATCTTTTAATTATGAAATAAGCCTTTTGAAACTAATCTTCCGAAATGTGTGATACAGATCCAGGAAAACAGCCTCTCTAAAGTTCACATCCTGCCATCCCTTTCAGGTGAAACGTTTCTAATCTCTACCCCATGTTTTGCAGTGTGAAAGAGTGAATGGCCTTCCTTTTGTCTCAGCTCCACACGGCCTACAAAAGACAGTTACTTTATCTTGAGTTCCATCCTGGCCTGGTGCGGGACGGAGCTGAAGCCCAGAGTGCAGGCCCCAGTGTCTGCAGCCAGGGCTCAAGGCTGGCAGGTTGCAGGCAGGTGACTGAAACCTGGGTCTTGGTGTGGTCAGGGGCTTGGTCTATCTGCCGTGTGTGTGTGTGTGTGTGTGTGTGTGTGTGTGTGTGTGTGTGTACGCATGCGTGCACGCATCTGTGTGGGCCTTCGGGTCAGGCCCAGGGCCTTGCACGTGTTAGGCAGCCTTTCTTCCAGGGAGCGACATACCCAGCTGGGATTAAAGGGCTTCGAGTGGCGTCCCTGCCACTGCTTCTTCTAAAGCTCTCCTCACCTCTCACCGCATGTGTGCACACACTCAGCAAAACCAGGGCACTGGTAAACGGTGTTGTTTTATTTTGTGGCATCTGAAACAGCTTGTACAATGAAGACAGAAACCTGCTCCGAGTTAGAGAGAAGGAAAGACGCAACCAGGAAGCCCAGCAGGAGCACTCGGAGTTTCCTGAGGAGATGCCCCTCTTCGGAGAGCCCTACAAGGTGCGCACCGTGCAGCCCCCGCGGTAGCCAACCCCGAGACAATGAGGGTGTGAGGAGTGCGGATGGGCGGCCCAGCTGTGCAAAGAGTGTTTTTGAAAGACATTGGAAAACTCTTTTGCATGTCAGTAGGATTACTGAAGTAGGTGGTTTCTCTTGTAACATTGGCCTATAATTAGTAACGTGTCTGTGACAGGCTTCCCAGCAGGGAAGCAAGTTAAACTCTCCACTGTTAGGTTCTGTAGGTTACCCATGAAACCCAGCCTCTCACTGCTCAGTGGCATTGCATAACAGCTTGTTAAGGGATTCTCCTCCTTAGCTGTTTTCTGTTAGTGCCTGACTCTGTTGCCCTTTGTTTCCCAGACAGCAAAGGGCGACGAGCTGTCCAGCCGCCTACAGAGCATGCTGGGGAACTACGAAGACGTGAAGGAGCTCCTGAGCATCGCTTCCGGCTCTCAGTGCCCGGGTGCTCCAGACCACCGGCTGGGGAAGCCAAGATACCCTCTGCTTCCCGAGCGGGGAAACAGCGTCCCACCCATCCCCTTCCAGGCCGGAGTCCACCACCAGCCCCTGCACACCCTAGGCCCCAGGTCCCTGCCCAAGGGCAGTGGAGGCCACAACCCAAAGATGGTGCCTCCGAGAACGGTCCCCACACCAGGACCCCGTGCCAAGGGCTGTGGCTCACCAGACTCACAGCCTCTGACTCAGGACCGTCTTGGGCAGGAGGCCTCTGGCTCTGGCCAGCACAAAAGGGGGGACCATAGGGCGGACAGAGACCCCTGTGTCCCTGGGACGGGCGCCGCCCCAGCCAGCGAGCTGTCTCCCTTCCTCTTGTCTCTGCCCTCCCCAGTGCTGCCCCTGTCGCCTGTGCGTTCCTCCCAGATGGCTCCCCCAAGGGCACAGGGAGGCAGCAAGGCCCAGGGTGGTGGCAGCAGTGGTAAAGGCTGCTGCCCAGCCAGGTCTCCCAGGGACCCGCTGGTGAAGGCTCGAGACAAAGAGGCCATCGCGGACAGCGTGGCTCCAGTGGCCGGCCTTGGGGTTGGCCCCCCACCGCCACCTCAGACATTTCCACCTCCCCCGCTGCCCTCCAAAAGTGGGGCCCTGCAGCAGAAGCCCACGGCCTACGTGCGGCCCATGGACGGGCTGGATCAGGCCCCCAGCGAGTCTCCGGAGCTGAAGCCACAGAGCTTTGAGAGGGGAGACTCGAAAGTGCCCCCTGAAGCCCGGCTTGCCAAGCTGAAGATGCCTCCCCTGCCTGCGGAGGTGAGTGGGCCCTCACCGGGGCAGCCCCAGGGCCAAGGGGTGGAAGATGGGGTCTCTGGAGTGGGGCGGGAGATGGCTGTAGGGTGGGGTGTTCTTTTGGGTTTAGGAGTTTTTTGGGTAGGTTTTTTTTTGTTGTTTGGTTTTTGAGGGGGAGTTGTTTTTTGAGGCAGGGTCTCACTATACAGTTCAGGCTGTCCTTTAGCTCATTAACTAGCTCAGGCTGTCCTTGAACTCATGGCAGTCCTCCTGCCTCAGCCTCCCCAGTGCTGCAATTACAGGCATGTGCCACCATGCCTGCTTTGGGAATTTGTTAACCTATGAAAAACTCAGGTCTGACGTGGATTACTGATGTTGGAAGTTGAAAAGCTGTAAAAGCTTTTTGTCAATCCATATTTAACACCCAGTAAAACACAGAGTACAGTTTGTGTATACACCTTTTGCCCATAACCAAATCAAGACAGAGAACGTTTCCTAGTTCCATGAAGTTCCAGAAAGGGCTTGCCTTTTTTGTTTACTGGGGGAAACATGGGCTTCTTTATCAATGTGAAGAAAAGCAGTTTTGGCTAATACTTCCTTAGCCTCAGTGAGTCCTAAGCCATAAAAAGTGAAATCAAGATGTCAAAAGGTTGAAGAGAAAGCTTTTATTTTTTGAAGCATTGTTCCTCGTGAGTTGTAATGAACTTTGACCCTAAAGTGCCGTTGTAATATTTTTTTATTTACTACTTAAAAAAGAGGAGTGGTTGTGTGGTGACATCTTGTTTGAGAGTGAGTCACAAGTACTATACAGAATGTTACTCAACCGTGGAATGGTTTTTTTAAACGGTGGGGTTTAACAGTAATGAAATAATGTATTTTTTAAACCAAGAAAGGATTCCTTTTCTGTTCTTAAGGGGCAGTGTTGTGTTTGAAAGAAGCGAGGCAGAACTCATATCCTAGCAGTGAAATTTTAAGGTGATCT
This sequence comes from Dolichotis patagonum, assembly GCA_004027295.1. NCBI lineage: Eukaryota > Metazoa > Chordata > Mammalia > Rodentia > Caviidae > Dolichotis > Dolichotis patagonum. Next base: position 117,945 of record PVJX010002280.1, read on the forward strand.
CAGTTATTCTAAAATTGAGATTAGCAGTGAAAAATGAAATGTTTGAATTTAACTTAATTTAGTTTTTTGGTTTTTTGAGACAGGGTCTCACTGTGTAGCCCAGTCTGGTCTTGAACTCACAGCAGTCCTCCTGCCTCAGCCTCCTGAGTGTTGAGATTACAGGTGGATGCTACCATGCTGCCCGAAGTGAACTTTGAGTGTGTCTCTTCATATAAAGTCTGTGATTTGGTGAGCTCTACTGTATAAACATTCAGCTTCCTGGGGATTTAGCTCAGTGGCTCAAGCGCTTGCCTGGTAAGCGTAGGGTCACGGGTTCAATCCCTGCTACCAAAAAAAAAAAAAAAAAAGAATTAAAAAAAATAAACATTCAGCTCTGCAGAGCCGTAGCTCAAACATCTGCGCCACGTGGGTTTTACTGACCAGCAGAAGGTTAGAAAAGGTTGCGGAACCTTCGCTGGGAACAGACACGGATGCTCAGCAGGGAGAATGCCCCTCCGTGCTGTCAGTGCACCTGGAGGAGGGACACCGAGATTCTGTCCTCAGCTGGTGAGCTGTCAGGGTCCCTGGGTGGCCCCACAGTGTGACTTTGGTTTAGGGTCAGAGGAAGAAGGAGAAGGGGAAGGGAAGCAGTGTCAGCAGGCTGCCCGTGATGGCAGAGCCAGGCACCCACCTGCCGTGGGCCTGAGGGCAGGTGCTGGCTGGCTGGCATGCCTGGGCTTGGTGCTGGGCACAGCACTCTGTCAAAAGGGGACTGGAAAGAGACGGGTGTAACACCCTACGCCGCGTTAGGGCCTCACTGTTTTAGAGGTAAGCACACAGCCCTTTCATTGTGCGTATAAGGTCTAAGAGGAGTGCACTGAATTTTGCCTAAAAGTATAGTTAGTGTCCCAGCTAGAGCTGGGACCCTGTCTGTGGTCTTTGTACTTTGATGCCATGTGCAGTGGTGGCACTGGCTCCAGAGGTGGTGGGACGTGCGTTGTCATTGTCTTTGATTTTTGCAGTGCTTGGGGTCAAATCCTGGCCTTATAAGGTGCCAGCTAAGTGCCGTACCCCTGAGCAGCACGCACAGCTCCGACGTGTGTATTTGGCCCAGCAGAGCTGTAGTTTGTCTCTAGACTAAACCTAAGATAGAGCCTTGGGGCTGGGTAGAGTCAGTTTCTTAATGCCACAGCTTTTCTCTTACGGTTAGTATTTCTTTCCCACTGGTGTTAACCCCGCAGTTTGCGGGCTCTCTGAAAGGTCTTGATCGTGTAGCTGAAGTCGGGGTAGACAGGGTCCATCTCACACTTTGTGTTTTGATGAGGGGGTTGATAATTGATCTGTAAACCAAAGTTAGGGCTCTGGCGGGAGTGCTGCAGGAGGTAAGCAGAAGGGTGCTGAGTGAAGAAGCAGAGGAGCCACTTCCAGGGTGACCAGCGTGACCAGCGTGGTCCTCTCTGGGGTCACCTTCCCAGGGACGTGCACAAGGAACTGGAGTCAGCCGTGCAGGTAGAGGACGCCTTCACTTCAGGCCGAGAAATGGGATTGCAAAGGCTGGACTTGGAGAGGTGGAACGAAGGGAGTGTGACTGGACTGGGAGAGGAGGGCTGGGTAAGATGAGAGCAGGCGGGCAGGGTGAGGCCATCTGGGCTCGTGGGCGGGACCCAGGTGTAATGGAAGTGACCTATCTGATCTCTTTGGAAAGTGATCACTGGCTCTTGGGTGTCAGGGAGACCTTCTAGGAGTGTGAGAGAGGTGCCAGGGAATGAACGGGGCTTTGTGATTGATCAAGGGTGGTGTAGCTGGAGGGCGGGCCCAGCGAAGTATCAGTAAGGCTGGCAGCTTTTATTTGAAAGGAAATGTTGGTACGATGATGCCAGCTGCTGAGGTGGGGAGCAGCTAGAAAGCCAAGAGCTCTGATGGAGGAAGTTTAGATGCTGCTTCAGCCGGGTAGTGACGACACTGGCAGTTGCAGACTGGAAACGACACAGCTGGGGTTTGTTTTTATATTGTAGGTATTGCAGTGGCACCAGCAGGACCTCACAGTGGGCAGGGGCACCCTGTTCCCCGTCAGATGAATCTGCCTTCGATTGTGGCTGATTTCCCTCGAGGAATCTGCTGGCACCGCGTCAGGTCACTTTCCTCCTGGTGCTGCTGTGGGCACCTGGCTGGGGGCGTTGTTTCGTGGTGGCACTCCAGGTCAGCCGTCGACTTCCAGTGAGCTGCATGAACTCCAGGGGGAAACCGTGTGACAGTGACTCACTTGGCGTTTATGTGTGCAATGCATTCCTTCCTAGTTCCCGGTTTAGCTCTCCTGTTAGTCGAAGCCTCAGGAAGAGGGACTTCCTGTTATGAAATGATCTGGCGCTCCTGCCAGAAGCTCTGTTTCGGGGGTGTGGGGACGGTGGTGTCCTGTGGTGCCCACTTAGAGTCAAGCCACTCACCGTCGCTGTCACGGTGTCACGTCAGCGACTTCCAGCCCAGTGCAGTGGTGCCTGCCTCCCACCAGGCCGCCTCTGCGGCTGGTTAACGTGGTGGACCCGGACTCTTGCTGGGCACCAGCACTGTTCAGAGAGCTCCATCCGCGCGTACGGAGCCTGGCGAGTGCTCGGTGCGGAACTGGAGCTCAGGGAGGGAGTGAGCTCTTTGGGCCGGATGGGTGTGAAGTGGTGTGAAGCTGCTTCACAGCCCAGGCAGAGGGGTCAGCACATGCCAGTGGCTGCCCACAGATGGTGCGAGGCATCCAGGACTGCAGATGCCAAGCGATTCTCATTCATTCTGAACCTCACCTGTGCAACAGAATCACCTGAGGAAGCCTGTTAGGAATACATAACTGTTTTTGTTGGTGTTTGTTTTTAAAAAGGGTATTGGGGATTGAACCCAGGGCTTTTGTACTGAGGTACAGTCCCCCCTCACCCAAAGGTCTTGATAAATTGCTAGATTGCCCTGTTTGGACTGGAATTTGCAGCCCTCCTGATTCAGCCTTCCAGAGTGCTGGGATTATAGGGTGTTCCACCACACCAGGCTAGAAATATATATTATTTTAAAAAAATTCCAAGGCCCTGTCCTAGGTAGGTTGAAGGATCTGTGCCCATGATTCTCATGAAGTTTGTTCTCGTGGCCTGGCCGTGCAGATGTGCTAGGAGAACACAGTTAGGCACTTAGGCACCGCACTGCACCCTTCGCACCAGTTCATGAGCCCCCATGGGGCTCTGGGCAGAAGGGTCGTGCTGAATGGACAAGACAGACTCCCATGTCCTCCTCTGCCTCCAGAGCTTGGGTTTCCTTCCAGCTTCCATGTGAAGTAGAAGATTCTGATACAAGCTTATTTAGCTTTTCAGGATGTCTTTTAAAAAAATACTGTTATTATGGTTACTTACAAGTAAAACGTATGTAATCTGAAAGTCTGAAATTCTTTAAAGTCAGAATTTTTGAGCACTAACCTGATGCTACGCCTCACTTCACTTGACAGCTGGTTGCCATCAAAATGCATCGCACCAGAAGTATATAAAATTACCTTCAGGTGGTGCATAGATGGTGCTCATGAAGCAAATTTCATTTAGACTTGAGTCCTGTCCCCCAAATAATCTCATTATGTATGCATATGCAAATATTCCAAAGCCCCCCAAAACTCTGAAATCAAAACAAGCCTGGTTCTGACCATCTGGATAAGGGTCCTGAGCTTATGCAGCCACGGTAGCCTTGGTTCCTTCCATGAGGCCGCACTCTGCCAGCCTGGGCACCTGCAGGACCTAGGCCTTGGCATGGGGAGCTGGAGTCCAAGGCAGAGCCTCCTGTGGGCAGAATTCCCGGATGACACGGGAGGCTTGGAGCAGAGGCTTCCCCACCACCTCAGTGGGAAGTCTGATATCTGAGGGCCGCTGCGCTTTAGGCCTACAAGCATCTTAAGTATAGCAGTTTAAAAATAGTAGCAAGTGCCTGACAGGTGCTTTGGGCAGAGCCCCAGATGGACCACCCGAGGCGGGGCGGATCCCCTAGACCTTTTGCTTTACCTGTATGATGTGTTTGCCCCCCCCCATTTGCCTGTGAGCTAGTATTTGCAAACTAGAGAATTTAGGTAAAAACAAAACAATCTTCAGTTTCCCAGAAACAGTTCATGCTAAGTGGAGTCTTCCACTTTCAGTTTTAGAACCTGGCAGGTTTCTGAAAAATACCTTAAATGCTAAAGGAAACGTTTTAATACAAGTAGAAAATACTTCTGCAGAGCTTTAAAATTGCTGGCAGTGAGTTAGTGTATAGAGAATTGCTTACAGCAGCTCAAGAGGAAAGCTTAAAATTCAAACTGAAAGATCTTTCTGGGTGGTATTAATTGGAATTGTTTTCTACTTTCTGTTCCTTCTCAAGTATGCCAGAAGTACATTTGGTACCAGGATAAGAAATCCCTGTTCCTCCTGTTGTTTTCACACCCGAATCTTTGTGGATGAGTGTCAGATCCCCCGGGGCACTCTGGATATTCACTGCCCAGCCGGGGCTGTGTGTTCTCCCTGGACCTGTTCGCTCTTCAGATTAACCGTGTTTTATCTGGAGTGAAGTGATAGGTGAACTCCAAGGAACATCCTGTTGGTTGCTGAGCTGGTGGTTTTTGTTTGGGCTGTTTGGTGGGGTGACCAGTACTCTGGAGACATTTCGGTGAAGTTCCTCCTAAGAGAGGATCCTGGTTCATGTTATCGTAACAAGCTTTGTGTTTTTAGCCTTGGATTTTTCCTTTCCAGTTGCCAGGAGCTACAGTATTTGAAAAATCATTATTCACAAGGTTGTAGTTGCAATATATTCACATTTTCTAAGAACTCTGTAAGCAGCTATTTTTTAAAATGCACTTCTTCAAGAATTATTCTTTTTGATTTTTTGTTGTTTTTGTTTGAGACAGGGTCTCACTAGAGGGCTCCAGGCTGGCCTTGAATTCACTTTTGTAACCTAGGCTGGCCTCAAACTCAGGTAGTCTTCCGGTGTCAGCCTCCCAAATGCTGAGATCATGGGTGTGCGCCACCATGTGTGGCTTCTAAGCAGCTATTTTTACACTGATTTTGTTCCTTTTATTTTTTATTTTAAAGAGAATAAAACAAAAATAAAACAGAAAAAAGCCAATCAAAACAAAACAGTGAAAGTGATACAGGACTTTAAAACAGGATAATTGAAAATCAACCATGGATGCTATAATGCCTTCCGTTGTATTCAAAATTGCTGCCCATACCATCAGACATAATAAAATCAAAACAGAATAGAATAAATACAATCAAAACAAAACATTGAGTGAATCAAAACAGTAAAATGGAGCAAAACAAAACAGTTGGAACATTATTTGATTTCAAAAACAAGGCAGAAGGAAATCCCCCATAGGTGCTAAATTGCATATTGCTATTCCCTAAATAGAGGCTCAGACTACCAGCTTTAGGCCTGCAAAGTCAATCAATCAGTACAAGCATTGAGCTGTTTTGTACCTCAGTTGCTATCAACTCAGCCTGTGTTCCTCTGAGTCAGCCAGTTGCTTGTGGGGGTTAAGGGGACCTCGGCTCTTCTTGTCTCCTAGCATCCGTGCTGGCTGGGAAGGCCAGATTGGCTTCCCGCTGCTCCTCCCACCCCACAGTTACTGCTGGTACACAAGAGGGCCGCATCTTGTTTCTCCTCCTGACCCACAGTCCCCACTTTTGTTCCTTTCTGTAAAGGTAGAGGCAGGCAGAGGCAAGAGGATCGCCGTGGGGGCCAGGCCAGCCTGGTCTACATAGTAAGCTCCAGGCCAGCCTAGACGACATACTGAGACTGTCTCAACCAAACTGAACCAAACCAGAAGCAGAAACACCAAATGACATCACTACAGTGACAGAGCCCCCCTTTTGCCTTCTAAGTTTATGGTCCATACCATTTTCTTCCATGTTTCAGCTTTGCCTACTTTCTCTCTGTGGTTCCCCAGCCCTGTGGTAGTTTGTCAAACCACTCAGATCTTCTTAATCCCCTGGGCTGGAGGGCTTTGAGGGTTCATGTTTTAATCTAGGGGCCTCCGTATTTAAGTAATTAGAGGTCCTGTTTCTAGCTCTATCCTTCAGATAAATCACCTCAGCTTTTTTATTCTAGCTTACAAATAATAGAATTATGAAAATTCACATTAGGCAAGAATATGAAGCTTTATTGAACTGCATGAATTAAGAAAGCATTCTATATTTATCTCCCTTGCAGGCATTCTTGTAGCCTTAAGCTTTATGAACTTTCCTTTCCCTTGGAAACCTAGCTTTTAAAATTAGTTTTAGACGTTATTACTTCACGCTGGGCATGGTGGCACACGCCTGTCAGGCCAGCGCTTAGGGGGCTGAGGGAAGAGGGTCACTCTGAGCTTGCGGCCAGCCTGCGCTGTGTGAGCGAGTTCAAGGGTTACTGAGATCCTGTCTCAAAAACAGCACCAGAAAAGTTATTGTTTCACTTGTGCGTGTTTATAGGGTACAGCGTGATAATTTAAATGTGTAGAATGTGCAGGAATGATAAGATCAGGACAGTCCGAATTCCTAGCTCGGTCAGCGTTGTTGTGATAGTTTTTGTTTTGTTCCTTAAATGGTTTCTAAAGTTTGGATTAACATGTAAACTAAATCAAAGCATTACATTTTGATTAAATTACATTTATTAATGCATATATGTAACATTTCAGTACACGTGTGCAGTGTGAACTAATAAAATCAGAGTAGTTGGGGCCAGGGATTTAGCTCAGTGGCTTAAGTGCTTTCCTGGTAAGCACAAGCTCATGAGTTCGATCCCCGGCACCAAAAACAAATAAGTCAGTCAATCAGAGTAGTTAATGTTTCTATTTGAAGTTCAAGAGAAACCGTGAGATAATTAAGCTTGTGTGTTGGTTTTATTTCTCTTAACACCGTGGCCTCAAGGCGCATCTGTCTTCCTGGTGACTCAGCCTCTGCCCTTCGTTGAGGTGGGGTAGTGCTGCTTTGTGTATAAATACGTTTTCTTTATCTGTTCATGTATTTATGGACATGTAGGCCACTTCCAAGATTTACTTATGGAAAGCTGTGATGCTGTAAACATGGGGCTGCGTGGAATCTGTAATACGATGTTTGTCACTCTTTTGAAAAGATAACTAGTTTTAGTTTTTTTGAGGACTCTCCGCTGATTTCCACAGGGATTGTACCAGTTCGTATTCCCGCCAACAAATAGGAACCCCTGCCTCCAGCTTTTGTTGTTAGTTGTTTTCTTGATGGTGGCCATGCTTTCTGGTGTACGATGGGGTTTCAGTTTGTCTGATGGCCGGTGACAGTGGACATACTGTCTGTTTCTTGGCTGTCTGGACTCCTTGGAGGATGTCTGCTGTTGACCGTGTGTGGCCGTCTGCAGTGCAGGCACTGGGAGGTGACGTGGGGTGAGTTGTGCACTGCTGGCTTCATTCCCTGCTTGCGTGTGGCGGGAACTGCTCTGGTTTTTCCGCGGGTGCTGACTCCCTCTGTGTGCACAGTGGTCCCGTGTGGTGGGAGATGTCCTCCTCTGTTGTAGGGGGACACTGAGCAAGCGCAGGGGCTCCTTTGAGCCTCCCGCAGCCTCCTGCATGGTCCCAGAGCTCAGGCTTCAGTGCTGGTACCATCAGCTTAGCAGTCACTCTGAGGCCTGCAAGGGAGAAAGCAGTGGTTTCCCTTTTTAAAGAGTTGCCTCTTGTAGCACTTGGGGTACTGCTGCAAGTCCTTCCTGGGATAAAGTTGAGAGAGAAAAGACATGGCCTAGGACAAGGAGCAAAACGGGGCTGGGCAGAGCCCCGCAGTGGGGCGAGCCCGGGGCCAGTCCGAAGCTGTCTTCTGACTCACTGCGTGACTTAGGAACAGGTCGTGAATGGGAAGGAGGACTCGCCTTGGCTTCCTGGCAGGCAGCGTGAGGGGCTGTAACTCAGTGAGACTTGGCCAAGGAACACAACCTTGCCGCCAGTCTGTCCGGCCATGCTGTGGCTCTGATGCCCTGCAGGCCCAGGCTGCAGGCTGCTGCTGCTTGAGCGGGGCTCTGGAGGTGCTGGTAGGAGCTGTTCCAGTTGAAAGTTTGAGGCGGGCTGTACAGAAAAGGTAGAACTTGGACAGCGGAGTATGATGTCAGGAGGTGGGAGGGCGGGAAACACACCGCTAACTGGTTGAGTAGACTTCGGGTCGTGAGGGGCCATGAATTCCCAGTTAAGACATTCTAGGTGAATAACTCCTCCAGTTTTCTTTTAAAGATTAAAACCAGTAACCAAATAGAAAGCCCAAGGAGAGCAAGGATTTGTGTAGAGGCTGCAGGCTTCTGTGCGCTGGTGGCCCCTGGGTTAGCCCTCCCCACGCCGTCTCTGCCGGCCCCTGCCCTGCCCTGGAGACTCCCTCCCGAGCAGCTGCCCCAGGGGTCACAGACCCTGGGGTAAACGTTTCACTTTATAAAACCATAACTACTCTGAAATACGTTTCTGTCCCCAGCCTTCAGTTTGCAGAGCACTTGCTTATTTGTTCGTCTCTTGACTGTCGGTGACCTCGTGGGCGGGGGCGGGCATCTGGCATGAGTCACGCTCCGCAGCTCTGGCTCCGAGGATCTCCGTGGCTTATGCACACACCCTGCCTCCAGCCCTGCCAGCCTGGCCATTCCTGTGGCGGTTTCTGGGGCGACCTTAAAGTGAGCCGGGTGTTGATTTCCTCCCGACCCTCTTCTGCATTGGCAGCTAAGGAATGATGCCTCCGGGCTGGACAGAGGCTTCCCAGGAGACAAGGGCAGTCTGGGCATGGTGGCCCTACGGCTTGCAACCAGGCCTTTAGCTTCGCTTTCTACCTCTCAGAGGCAGTGGCCACCCACATGTGCCTTCCCTCGGGACTTCCACCTCCAGTGACTCTGAGACAGCAGTCAGCCCCAATGCTGAACTTTGTCCTTCACACCACAGGAGGAGGTGTTCTTCAGTCTGGCCTGACCACCATCCCACCGCAGCCTTCCCTCCCGCAGCCCTTGATGACGTTAAAGCTTTGCCTGCACCCTGTTCTTCCTGCTACTGTGATCTCTCCGTATTACAGCAGGCCTTTCCCCACCTGCAGAGCAAAGCAGAGGCACCATCCTGCTCGGCAGCTCTGGGGACCCAAGCCCGTGACCATGCCGTGCAAGGCTCTGCAGCCCATCCCTCTTGACTGCCCGGCTCCCCCGCCTGACCTCCCTGCGGCTTTGCATTGCTCTCGGATCCCGAGCTGCTCCTGCTCCTGCACCTGCAGCCCAGCCCTCTCCACGACCCTACCCGGCACCAGCCTTTCTCACTCGCGGTGGGGCCTGAGGCTCCTACTCCTGGGGTGGGTGCCCGCCCATGGCAGGACTTGAGCTTCGGTACCCTGTAGCCCCCACCCTGCCTCGCCTTCCCGGCAGTTCCGGCTCTCTTTTCATACTCCGCTCCCCCTCCTGCCTCTCCTGCCGTCCCCCACTGGATGCCCTGCAGCTCGGGCCTGTGGGTATCACTTTACAAACGCCCTCTCAGCCTGCCCGTGTCTAATGTGGACCTTCTGCCACCTTTCCTTCTAACCTGTCTTCCTGCTTTTTCCCATCTTTTTCAAGCTACCTCATGCAAGAGTGACTTTATTGAATGAAAATTGGATAAATTATTCTTAAGATCTCTCTGTACCTTCCCCTTGCCTTCAGGATAAAAGCCCACATATCTCCATCACCCGCAGCCAAGACCGGGCGTCCCTCTGTGTTGCCCAGCCTGGGCTCAAAGTCCTAGGTTCAGAGGAACCTTTTGCTTCCTAAGCTGCTGGAACTATGAGTGTGTGGCACTGTGTCCAGCTCTATCATTTCCCGCCTCTTCTTCCTCCTCTTTCCCCTCTTTTTTCCCTGCAGTATAGATACTGAACCCAGGGACTGCATCACTGATCTCTATCCCCTTCCAGTCCTATTTATTTTTATCTTTGCGTGAGGGTGTTGCTAAGTCTCCCAAGTGGGCTCCACTGGGATCCTCCTGCCTCAGCCTCCCTCAGTGATGGGGTCATAGGTGTGTACCACAGTTTGTCTTTGTCTCAAGGCTCATCCTTGTCTCTGGAAGTGTGGCCCCTTGCCAGTGGCGCCTTATCTCCCTGCAGCCTGTGGGCTGCTTAGAACTGAAGTTCTCCTAGGGCTCCTGCCTGCAGTGTATGTCCAGTGCCACACTTTCCAGGCTCTTGCCAGGGGAATCATTTCGAGGGCCAAAATCGAGGGTGTCCCTTCCAGTTTAGCACAAGTGAGAACTGACTGGGTCAAAACTGGAATCTGTGCCGTGCCGTGCTTGGCTTGAAAGATAATCTCTGCCCAGTGGCGAGAACCTGCAGGGCGCGGGACTGAACCTTGTATTTATGAAGCGCAGGACACTGGAACGAAGGCCAGCTGGGGTTGTGAGGAGCGGTTTTGCCATCGTTAGCTGTTTCTTAAACAACTTGAGCTCTTGCTCTTCCGTGTGAGTTTGAGAACCACCAGCGCCGTCCAGTGGGAGCGTTTCCTGGTGGTACCCCTGCCTGGGGCTGCTGTTTCTCAGTGGGGGGCTTGGGGACCACACGGGGGATCTTTGGACAGCTTGTGCATACACAGGCACTTTCCTCCGTATCAGTAAGGATTTCCTTTGGTGTATACCATATAAGTGAGGCAGGTAACGTGGAAGAGGATTCATTCTTAGTATTTCGCCACTGAGCTGGGTGAGGCAGCACATGCCTGTAATCCCAGAATTTTGGAGGCTGAGGCAGGAGGATCACTGTGAGTTCGAGGCCAGCCTGAGGTACGTAGTGAGCTCGAGGCCAGCTTGAACTACATAGCGAGACCTATCTCAAAAAATAAAAACAAAATTTCGCCGCTGAGTGAATCAGTTGTTCTGGGAATGAGCTGACCACATTGGGTTAGGGTTAGTCAGGTCACCTTTGCCAGCAGCGTGTCCATAGGTGGCTAAAGTCTTAGGAATTAGGAATTTCTGACCCTGAAAATGCCTGCAGGCAGCCGCGGCTTTGTTTTGTAGTAAGATTAATGATCTTGTAGTAAAAGAAGGGAACCTAGGGCCTTCATCGGCCTTGCTTTCTGTCGGGATCCTGGTGAGCGAGGTACAAGGCCTGGCGATGCGTCGTTCTGGACCCCGAGGAGCCCTCTGCTGGGTCCCGACTCAGCTTCGGTTTGCAGGGGTGCCGCTCGGGCATCAAGGGCGGTGCTGCGCTGTGGCGTGCTGTGGGCGGGCGCTTGGCACGTGGGTCTGGTGACCTGTGAGAGCGGCTGGTTGTGTGCTCAGGAGGCCCAGGGGACCACAGTGGTGAAGCGAAGGGGCTGCCTCCTGCTTCGCCCTTCCCAGCGAGGCCTGTGCAGGCTGTTCCCGGGGACTGGGGACACCAGAGTGTGCGGCACGCACGCTGTGGGAGGCCGGGGCCTTCTCTGAAAGAGGAGCCCTTCCCCCGTCTCTTGGTCCCCACCCGCTGCGAGGCTAGGCCCGGAGGGTGGCTGCCCTAGCCCCATCCATGAAGGCAGAGCCTTTAGACCTAACCGTCTGCTTTTTAACGGTGTCACTTTGAGATTTAAGCTCCAACACGGAAATTTTGGAAGGACACATACATTCAGATCATAACAGTAGTCAGTGATGCTCTCTGCAAATCTAAAACGTGGTTCTTTTAAAAAAGAGCTTTTAATTCTAGCAGTTATTCTCTGCTTCTGTCCTGCACCAAGTCCTGTACCAAGTGAGTTAGCTTCTCCTTTTGCACCTTTTAAGTTACTGTTTAGAATAATAGAAAGTTTGTTTTCAGTACTCATTCAGCACACATGAGCTCTTCTCTCTTTGGTCTTAGGCACCTGGAGCTGTTAGATAACCCAGGTGTAAGCAAGTGGACATTGTTGCCAGCAGTGTGACCGCATAATGTCTAAGCTGTTCTTCCTCCTGGGACGCACTTTCTTACAGAGCTGTGATTGTAAAGAACTTTGATGTGCTAATGTTTATAACTAGGAGTAAGTATAACCTGTAACAAATAAACATGTAACCCATTGGGTACAACAGACCATTTGGATATTATTGGAGAAAGGAAGGGTATTTTACGTTGTTGTTGTCTTTTCACTTGTTGTGAGTAATTAGATGGGGCATTGAGGAATTACACATAGGTAGTGGTTAAGAGCATGGATTTGGGGTTAAGGAAGGTGTGGGTTTGAAGCTTTGTCTTTACTAGCTGTTACACGATGGCTGGTTAACTTGTCAGGTTTCAGTTTCTTGTCTACAAAAGAGAATAGTAGAATACCTTCCTAATAAGGTAATTGTCAGGAGATGTATGTGAAACCCCTGGTCAGTGTCTCATGTTGTCATGCTGCTTATTTCAACACTGTCTAAATGTGTAAGTGCTGTAGGCTCAGCTCTTCTCATTGCTTCATAATCTGAAATTTGGAGACTTCAGAGTTTTAAAAGTTAATAGTTTAACAAAATACAGGTGGGCAGTAGTGTTTCTGGTGAATAGAGCTGTGGAAGCAGAAGAATGGGCTCATTTTCCTTCACATTTAGAGCACACTGGAGCTGCAGGGTGGCTGTAAAAATTAAACAGGAGACAACTGGAGGATGTGCTTACCTTTCTTCGATGCTCAGAGTGGCCAAAGGAAGTTTACAGTGTAGGAAAACAGTGTACGAATAATCTGCAGTGATCTTTATTGGTGTAACAGCTATGATCAGAAGTCACCAGAATTGAGGAAGCGTTGGCAGTTAAGTTGGTGAAGGAGTGAAATTTTCTGTGCCATGGATTTAATTTCAGTCAGTTTTTAAAATAGGACCCCTTTTTAGTAAAAGACAGACATTTTGTGTCAGTAGTGCAGTTTTTGTGTACCTGCTGTATTTTCAGGATTCCAGGGTTGTGTGAGTGACGGGGTCACACGGGGCTGGGTCTCACTTGCGAAGGCCTGACACTGTCTCTGGGCCTGAAGACAAATCCGGGGGCAGCACGGTCTGAGCTCTGGACCGTAGGGTGTAAGCCCGTGCTCTGCCTTGCGGAGGCACCAAGGCTAGGCGCGAGAGCAAGCGTCCGTTCCTGTAAGTGCGAGGGCCTCCTCAGTGCCACCAGGCTGGCGGAACAGAACAGCCTCACAGGGTCAGCGGCACACCACAGCCTTGCCTGGCGGTCAGCAGGGCCCTGAGACAGCTGCCGCTTCTGGTTCATGTCATACTGGTTACAACAGGATCTCCCTTGGAGTAGATTGAGGACACCCATCTGTGTGTGTCTTGACAGGAGTTAGGAGTCTACACATCGCAAGCACTCACACAGCATATCCATCCTTGCTGGTCACAAGTGGCCACTAACTAGGAGAGGTCAGGTAACAGGCGGGTTGGTCATAAGCAGACTTAAATAGGCGGCATTAGGACACAGCGTCACAGTCATCCTGGGCACATACAGCCTCTGCATGTGGCAGGTTCGCCACCCTGTATGGGTCATAAACCGTTTGGGGCTGTCTTCTTGTAGCATGGAGGAAAGAAATAGTCTGGTTGGCGATGGGACAGTGTTATCGAACAAAATGAGCCTGAACCTGGAGGTGATTTAAAGACACTTCCTTGCCTTCTAAAACACTGAAATTCGTTCAGAACTAAATTTTGCCTATTATCTTCTTCTCCCTTCCTCTTTTAACATGTTTAATATATGTTCATAGTGGCATTTGCTGCCACTAATATCATACTGTAGAGATGTTTGAATGAGGAATCTTTTTTAGAAAGGTTTTTGTGAAACAACTGTCAGGAGTTTATTTCTGACGAGGCCGGCTGGTTGCCCTGAAGATTGTTAGTTATACAGAACTCAGAGGAGATGGAAGCTGGAGTGGATTGAACATTCCCAGAGTGAAGACAGTGTGAGCCCATAAAGATTTCCCTCCGCATGTCAGAACAGGGCAGAGTATCAGTCACCACATGGTCATGAAGATACAGATGATTTTGTTGAAAGCCTGTTTCATGACCTGATAATTTTTATTCATTGATTGGCACCATGGGATACAGTCATGATATTTATCCTGACGAGTGGAGTTCATGTCAGAAGTTTCAGCATGGAGAAACATGTTTCGTAATGCTCCAGTGGCTGGTACAGCATTTGCTTTCTAGTGACCGCTGTAGTCCTCTGGAGGGACGGGGGGGAGAAGGGCAGTACTGACCGCTAGACCTTGCTTTCGCATTCCTGCCCATAACTCTGCACAGAGGCTTTCCTGTTCTGTCCTTGTCTGTAGGTGTCTGGCGTGGGAGGCGTGGGGAGGGCTTCTCCACTAGACCCTCAAGGCTTATCAGCACCTGTCTGCTGGACAGCGCCCCAGCCCCTGCCTGGTCCCTCCACCCTCTCGCACCTGAGCCAGCCTAGGGTCCTGGCCTACACAGGCATGACGTTTCCCTCCATTCATGAACTCTGAATGGATCAAGGACACGCAGCAGACACAGGTGTCGCATAGTGATGGCTTCTTCAGAGCTATGGGAAAGTAGGAAGGTTACCGGAATGGAAGACAGGAAACAAAGACAGGCTTCCCCATGGTGGGAAGGTCATAATAAAATGATAGCATCTCTGTGCGAGCAGGAATGTGCTCTGTGTACAAGCCCTGTGTTTAGGCTGTCTCCATGCAGTGAGCTTAACACTTCGTCCATAGCAGAGCTGTGGCTGGAGGCCACAGAGTCTGACTCACAGCACTGGCCTGCACAGCCCGTGCTGCTGCAGATGACCTTGACAAGCATTGCAGATTTTTAAGTGTCCCCTGGTTTTCAAAGTCTGCTCATGTCCTTCCCATAAAGTGCAATAAACCCTAACTTCACAACCATTTCTGCCTGCATCTGGTAAGAGATGAATGATACGTAATGGAGAGAAGTGAATCTAGAGCGCTAAATTCACATTCGTGTTTAACAAAGATTCTGTATGCATGCATACTGTGGAATCCAGGGACACTTAAATTCATGTGTCCAAGAGCTATAGAATGTGTGTTCAGTGCATGAAGCATGGCCCAGTCTTTCTGCTTCTGTGAGTGTTGAGGTAGAGACTTGATGAGAACAAAAAGATCAGTCTACCCTTTGTAGCCAGAACTTAGTTCCTGCAGGATTTCTGGAAAACATGTGTTTCTAATATGTCAAAACTGGTTTGGCTTAAGCTGCAAAGAAAATTTTAGCCTGATTTGTTTAAAGGAACAAAAAATTGCCCACATGCCAAAGTTTGAATGCACATCCAATAGTTCAGTTCTTAGTGGATTTTTGTGTTTTGGGTTTTTTTTATAATTTTATTTAAACAGGAAAAAACAAAACAAAATAAAACAGAATAAAGGGTAGCAACCATATAGTATTCCAAGGAAAAAAGGCAAAGTACAACAATAAAACCTAAGAAATTATTACTTGACTAATTACATACTGACTTCTTGGAAATAGTTGTTCAAATTACAAAGTTAAAACATGTAAAGTAGACATTCAAACAGTGAGACTGTTAACAGTTCTGCTCCACGATCTGACAAAAACAACAATATGGTCATCCATCTTACCCACTCAAATATACATGCAATTA
>PVJX010002281.1:0-133417 GCA_004027295.1 Dolichotis patagonum
ATTGTTGACATGTTATCTTTCTGCTGTTGTATATTTACCTTTCCAATCTTTTTAATTGTCTGCCTTGCTTGGTGGTTTTTTCCTATGTGTATCTAGAATGTCTTTCAGTATTCTTTGTAGGGTTAGTTTTGTGGTCATATAGTTTTTCAGCTGTTCTTTGTCATGGAAGTATCTTATTTCTCCATCCATTTTGAAGGACAGTTTTGCAGGGTACGTCAGTCTGGGTTGGAAGTGGTTTTCCTTTAGGATCTGAAATACTTCACTCCATGCTCTTCTTGACCTCATTATTTGTGTTGAGAAGTCTGCCATGATTCTGATAGGTTTTCCTTAATAGGTGATCTTTCTTTTCTCTCTAACAGTTTTTAGTATTCTGTTCTTATGGTGGGTTTCTGGGATGGTGATTATTATGTGTCTGGGTGTAGTTTTATTTTGGTTATGGCTATGTGGAGTTCTATATGCTTCACTAATCCAAATGTCAGTTTCCATTCTCATGTTTGAGAAGTTTTTGGCTATTACTTCTGTAAATATCCTCTTAATATCATTTTGGCTGTTCCCTTCTTTTTCATTTATCCCTATTAATCTTATGTTATTTTTCTTTGCATCTTCTTGCAGCTGTTGGATTGTTATTTCCTTATTCTTTGTTATTTTTAAAAGATCTTTCCTTTCCTGTTCACTAGCTGCGATCTTATATTCGAGGTCTGAAATTCTATCTTCAGTTTCATTGAGGCAGTTTTTACAGCTTTCAATAGAATTTTTGATTTCCTGTATAACTCTTTGAATCTGCTTTATGCATTCTGATTGTTTCTTATAGTGTTCATTCAAGGATTCTGTTTTCTTTGTTCCTCTAATTTTTTAGCTGTGTCTTCACTAGATGTGTTCACTATTTCTTTCACTACTTTTATCATTTCTTCTTTTACCTGGGCGATTATTTCTAATTTGAATTTCTCCATAGTTTCCACTAGTTGCTTCTTTATTTCAGTTGATTTCATTTCAGTCATTTCAGGTGTATGGCTTCTATTTTCTTCTATGTACATGGCTCCCAGGCTTTCTTGAGATGGACTGGTGATTTGAGCCTGCCTTTTGGTCTCTCCTTTTGTCATTTTTCTTTATTTCCTTGTTTTGAGTGGTGTTCCAAAGCTTCCTCTAGGTGTGTTGCAAATCTCCTCCTGCACCCTCAGCTACTGGAGCAGTCTCAGCTCCTCTGCAGGTACTTGGCCCCCCAATTGAGAGGCGGAAGCAGGGTGTGGAGAACTGGGGCCAGAGAAACCCCTGGGGCACAATCTCCTCTCCTAGTGGTGTGGATATGGACTCAGCAGCTGGCAGTACTGGTCATAAGCTGCCTCCAGGCCAGCCCAGTTGAGCCCAGAGTCCTCGAGCAAGGTTCCTGCCTCCTGGACTGGAGCAAGGCCACTGAGCGTGGTTGACTGAGGCCCTGCAATCTGCGGGACCCAGTCCAGCATCCCGGTAGCTCCCCAGAAACTCAAAAGTCGGAATGTAGGTTTCCAACTTTCTCCAGGTCACCGGAACTCACCTCAGGCAATCTCCACCTCTCTGGAGATTCTTGGCTTTCTTAATTGAGATGCAGAAGCTGGGCATGGAGAACTGGGGCCGGCAGAGCCCCTGGGGTGCAATCCCCTGTCCTAGGGGTGTGGATATGAACTCTGCAGCTGGCAGTACTGGTCGCAGGCCATTCCCAGGCCATCCCAATTGAGCCCAGAGTCCTCAAGCAAGGTTCCTGCTTCCTGGACTGAAACAAGGCCGGGGAGCGTGGCTGACTGAGGCCCCACAATCCGCTGGACCCAGTCCAGCGTCCCAGTAGCTCCCCAGGAACTCAAAAGCTGTAATGTAGGTCTCCAACTCTCCCCAGGTCACCGGAACTCACCGCAGGCAACCTCCACCTCTCTGTAGACTCCGGGCTCTCCTCAATTGAGATGCAGAAGCTGGGCGTGGATAACTCGATAAATGTTAAGATTAAGGGTAGTAGGATTACAGTTGTGACTGTTACCTGTTTTAAGTACCCTGGATAAGACATAAGGGATAAACAGAAGTGTGGTCATCCTTTGTTACTTTTGCTACCTTCTGTGTGCCATGAAATGATTCTTCTCTGTGATGACACTGCCATTCACCCTGTCTTGGAGACAGCTGCATATGGACTGAAACCCATGGTTTGCAAACTACGAGCTAAAAAACTTTTCTTCCTTTAAGTTTGGGTGTCAGCAAAAAGAAAAATAACTAAGACAATTTGGTACCAGGAGTGGGGTCATTGCTGTGACTATACCTGACCATGAGGTTTAAGAGCCTTTTAAATTTTTTTTTTTTGGCTGAAGATCCTTTGAGACTGGTTTATAAAAAGAGTAAAAATGTTCAGCTATGTCAGCTAAAATGTAGAACTAAAATGCCTTAGGCAATACTTAATTAGAGTTTTTGCTGTGAGCTCAGAAGGCCAAAAGGCTGATAAAAATCCTGCTGGTAAGATCTTTCTGCTGGAAAGAAAAGAAAAAAAATACATGGGCTTTTACAGACTCCAGACAATGTGTTATGCCTTGACAAAAATTTTTCTACATTTTGCTCATGTGCAAAGAGTTTGCCTATGATTGAGATTAAGGGGGACAGATTAATCTGGCAAAAAAATTTCAAGATGGTTTAATGTTACCAGGGTGACATGGCTACTGTTGGGTGTTTTTACCCAGATTTTTGTTAAAAATCAAAAACAAAGAACCTAGCAAAATAATGTAAAACAATTTAGGTTTAGCCAGAGAGACAGACACACACAGAGAGGTTTTGATTGCTAAAAATTATCATAAATAGAGATATCACAGGCCACAGATATAGCTCAGTAGCACAAGCACTTGCTTGCTAAGTGTGAGGTCATGAGTTTGATCTCCAGTACCAAAAAAAAAAAAAAAAAAAAATCTCAAAAATGACTCTACCTTACAGCCTCAAAATTACAACAGAAAGACTGCTTTAAAAAAAAAAAGTCCCAAATACCATGTTCCAAAATGACAGATGATGGTGGCCTAAAAAAATTATTCTCAAGATTTAGTTCATAGGCACCAGATCCCCAAAGTCAAAGGTGGGGGGAAAGCCTAGCTACTGCTCCAGCTAACAACAGACCTTGGCATTATCCATGTAGTACAGGTTTTAGGAACCTACAAAATACACAAGTTGTGAGGTCAAAAAGGCTTCCACCCAGATTTAAAGACAGGCCTGAGAGACCAGACAGTGTGCCCCTGAGAGGACAGTGTATAAAGCTGTAAGTATAAATACATGGTAAAGACTCTCAAAAGTTAAGAAGAGCCAAAAAATAGATCATCCAAAAAACAGTAAGCAAAGCCAGCCAAAAAATAAAAAAATAAAATATTTTTAAAATCCATAAGAGCTCTAACTACCAAAACTGCCATAGCAGCAGCGCCACCCAAGCCCTTTAAAATTCACAACCCTCCACACATTGGCAGAGAACCTAAAAATACTGTAACAATTAACGTTTATCCTTGTTTTGGTCCCATTCCTTGCCATCCCCATTTACAACTTTTAAAATACAAATGTCTATCTTGTGCCATTAAATGTTAAAAAGTGTTTAACTTTCTTTTCTTTTATAATGGGGGGTACAACTGAGAGTTTGCCTTAAATCTCAAAACAAACTTCAAAAGACTTTTCAACAATGCTAAAACCATTAACCTTTTGGCAACTCTTAAAGATAGACTAAATGTCTTTTACATAAAAGAATATACATGAGTCTTGGTAGGAGCAGAGGTGAAACTTTATGGCATGTTTCTAGATGTCCCTCAAAGCCTCATGTAGTCATAGGTGGGGCTTTTTCTGAGATGGTTGGATCTAGACTGTGTGGACCTTAAATTGACTTATATGGTACAATGCTAAAATCAAGGGCAGTAGGATGAAGGGCAGAACTGCTACCAGCCCTAAGTAGCCTGCATAAAATATAAGGCACAGAAAGAGCTGTGGTTGTCCCTTGTTGCTTTTGCTACCCATTGTGCTCCATAAACTGTTTCTCCTCTGTGATGCCTGTCTGCCATCCACTCTGCCTTGGAGACAGCCAATTATGGACTGAAACCTCTACAAACTGTGAGCTAAATAAACCTTTTTCCCTTTAACTTTGGGTGTCAGATATTTTGTCTCAACAGTGAGAAAAGTGACTAAGACACCCTGTTTCCAGAGTCACATTTGCAGGACTGGGTTGATGTGGATTTTTTGAAGGACACTATTAAAACCAGTATAGACTCCACATTTGAGTACTCTATGAATTAAGTCCTAGTTTATTTGAATGCTAGTCATTCACTTTCAGGAGTTATCCCAAACAGACAGAGATGTCTGCTTCTCTGAACAATTCTCAACATACAGATTAGCTTTCTAATACAAGATTTAGATTTTCTGTTAATACCAATCTTATTTCATAACTCTATTCAAGACATTTAATAGATGTTGAAATTTCTTGAGTAATATTGCCTTTGTGTTTGTATTTTCACAGTAAAATTAAAAAGACATATAAAGAATAGTAACATAATTTTTTTTAATTCTATGAGGGTAGGCTCTATTATCTTACTTTTTAGATAAGGAATCTGGAACAAGGTTAGATAATTTCCTCTACAAGGAACTGAATCAAGACTCAGTTTCTGTAGGGAATTCTGGTACTATTTATTGTGTTCTTTGGCTCACCTAGGGGTGAGTCTGCTGTGAAGATCATTCAAGCAGTTGTGGAAGAATTTAATTCTTTGAAGACTGTTAAGACTGAGAACCTTAGTTCCCTGGTCAGAACAAGCAAGCAAGGAGCACATGGTGTGAGCAAGGCAGAATTCAGTATTTTATAGCCTAATCTTGGATGAGAGATCCCATTAAATTCCTATATCCTAATCACTAGAAGACAATTACTATGTCTAACCCATGCTCACTTTAAGGGTAATTATTGCTTGGCTCTACAGACAAGGGCTGTGCTCAGGGACTACTGCACCATGTGTGCTATGTTTTAAAATCATATTAGGGCTGGTTGGATTCTTCCTCTTAAAGCATACAGAAGTGAAGAGACTTGGAATAGATGCTGCTGTGCTCAAGAAACAGTCTCATCTTAAATTCAGGATCTTTAAATTTTGGGGAAAGGTGGTGGATTGTGAATGGTGTATGTAGCCCAGGTAATTTCTTCCTAAAACTCTGCCTACAACCACTTTTTTTTTTCCCTATGGGTATTCTGGAAAGGTTGCACTAAGCAGACTCATTGATGATGGCTGAAGAAGGAGAACTGTTTTACAGTGTGTAGAGATGGAAAAACAGTTTTCTTGGGCAATGTCTTGCTACAGATTTACTAACATTTTCTTTGATGAGATGACTTAAACTTGACACTGGGAAAATTCATAAAGCAAATAAATAAAGTACTTGTATCAGCTTTCTATATAGTAATACCTGAGATAGTCTACTTATAAAGAGAAAAGGGTTATGTTTTAGAGGTTTCAGTCTAGGACTGGTTTACTCTGCTGACTGGGCATGTGGCAAGACAGCACTTCAGGGCAGGGCATGTAGCAGAGCAAGACCACTCACTTCAGGGCAAAGGAGAAGAATGGCTACAGGTTCCACTGTCTCTAAGTGCAGGTATCCAGTGACCTGAAGACCTCCTCCTAGTTACCACCTCTCTCAATAGCATTTCCCTGGGAAAAAACCTTTAACAAGCACATGGGCCTTTGAAGGATGTGTGAGATCCAAACTACAGGAGCACCTAACATTTAGCTACAGAATTTCAAAACTGTTCATCATAGCTTCTCTAAATGGTCACATGCATATTCGCACGCACACACACACACACACACACACACACAATTACATACATTACATACAATTTTAAAAAGCTTAGGTGCTCTACTCCCAATAAATCATCAATGAAGTTTTCTTTGTGGCATTACAGGTTTTCTGTAAGTTAGTTATAGAATCATTTATAAGAGATATTATTCATCAAATGGTTTCTGCACTGATTATAAAGAGCCAATGTGTAAGGTAATAAATGCCAACTTAATGACTATAAATTTGCTTGACTTAAAGTTCACTTTTTAATGCACTTGTTGACCTCAAACCTTTAAGTTTAAGGAATTTCAAGCACTCTGACCAAAAGTTATGATGTAGCTACTTACTGTACATATCATTTTACCTATGACAAGTTCACCTTCTCTTTGATTAGGTAGAGTAAAAAAGCTTTAATTTCCCCAGTATTGTCAAATAATCATAGATGGCAGCAAAGCTATGGAAAAGCAGCACTTTTTAACATAAAAGTGATTATTAATGACACATCTATAGTGCCCTCCTAGATTTTGTCTTGGAAACCATTAAAAAGGTTAATGGAAAATTCTACAATTTATGTTTTGATGAACAACTCTATGAAGCAAAAACATGGTATGGATTCAGCCTATGTTCTCATCAATAATTAAAATGTTGTCCAAGAATTAAGTAACTTCTCTCTCTAGTGGAAGGAATTAGTGCCTTTGTTTAAGAATTCCTTACAGATCAGCCAGAGCACATCATAGTTGATTCTCTTGCTTGTTCATAGTATAGCCTTCAGGAATGCTACGTCAAAATTCACTCTTTATTGTTATTCTGCCCCCAAAATAACTTTATATTTCTCACTTCACTTCAGTGACTATGCTATGCTTAATCGATTTGTGGTATGCGACACAAATCTCTAAGCCACAAGACCTGCAGCCCTGAAAATGGGAAGAAAACGGTAGCGCTACAACAGGCTAACTTAAGACGGAATGAACAAATGCACAGAAGCTGTCCCAAGGAGATACAGATAATCTGAGTAGGCTATTTAACACAAAGTGTGATCTAGTCGTTTAAAAACTCCTCATGGAAAAACGATTAGGTTCAAAGTATCCGTGCTAATCTCTTTTCCTAGGATGCTCCCACCTTCCCAAGTCTACACATGTGCACACACACACGCAAATTCCCACACAGACACATACACACACGATCTATAAATTGGTCAGAAACTCAGCAAGGAATCTTAGCTTGATTACTCTTTGATGACAAACTATTTTATTCAGAAAAGTGTAGAGAATTAAGATCTTATGTACAGATACACTAACCAGGAAGGGGTTATGTTTCAAGGAGGCTGCTCTAGATAATATTTTACGGTCCTTTTCAATTCCAAAAGTCCATGATACAGCATTTATGGACGGAAGACAATCATTTATGCATCTGATTGTCTCAAAAGAAGGTCAAACCTTTGAAAGTTCAAAAGATTTTTAAAACAGTTATGCTTTCAAAAGCAAGGAATGGTGTCAAATAACAGCCCCACGTTGGAATTTCCTCAGGCAGAGCTAGGAGGTGCATGCTGAGATCTGCAGCAAAGTCTTCTGTTGTTTGGTATTTTTAAGATGATCCCAACTGCACTATTGCTTAGTTGAAAAGTTTTTTTAGGAAAAAGTAGCAAAAGGCACCAAATGTCCCTTCTAAGTCAGTGTTAAAATCATCTTCTCCCTCTTTTTCCTCTTCCTCTTCTTCTCTTCCAACTGGCTTGTAGCTTCAGCGAAAAACATGATTTCGCTTTTCGCCTCACATTCCCTCCTGAGATAATCAAGGCCTGCCATATTGAAGCCAATAACGTCCTAGGGAAGAAAACAAGAAAAAAAACTCTCTGACCTTTCAGTCCAATATTCATGTGTGCCAGGGCGCAATAGCTTGAGATGTTATTACTTGTTGTTCTCTCACCAATTTTCTTGTCTTTGTTTTTTAGTTCATTATACCAGATCCAACAAAAGTTTCACCTCAAGTACAGATTTACATCTGGCTGGTATTGCTAAAGACAAGACAATATACTATACTACTTCTAAATCACGTATATGCTAGGATTTTGCCTCTTTATTATATCTTTATACAAAGACACTTACCCGGACTTGTCTGACTTTCGAGATTGTTGTTTCCTTTAATTTTTCTATCACTGGAACAAGCATTTGGTTGCTAGTGATCTGTCCGAAATGAATCCTAATAGAAAAAAGAGTCACATTGCAAAGAGCAGTTCTAGTCCTGTGTGTCCTTCCTAGCAGCAATAAATAGTTGTAATATCCAGCAATAGCAACAAAATACAGATTTATTTCCCCATATCATCGAAGTACAGAAAAGCTGCTCGCAAAAATTAAAAGCTTAAAAAGTTTTTTTCCTTATCAGATATTAGTCCAATTTGATGCCAATTTTAAAAATGTTATGCTAAACCTTACGCATGCTATACTTACTGCAAACAAATTCTTTTGTCACCTATCTACTAGGATGACTACAGATTTTTGACAATGGTATAGAAAGCTTAGCATCAGAATGAGGTTATTTATTTATTTATTTATTTATTAATTTTATTTTAAAGATAGAATGAGGTTTTTAAGAAATGCTAACATTTCTAAATTTTTCCACAGAAAAAAGAAAGTCATTTCTCAGATTCATACTCTGACCAACAGTGCTGAGATAACCTAACGACCCATCAGGCAGTGCTCATCCACAACCTGGGAATGCTAGAAGCATTCAGTGTTTCTCACTGTGTCCTGAGTCAACAGCACATTGCTGAATGTGAATTTCTGCCTTCACAACTTGCCCAAAACTATAAAAATGACTACAGAAAAAAGTAAACATATCTGCTATTCTCTTGGTACTAACCCGATAAGAAATGGAGAGTTAAGAATCATAAAAAGAGACCAATTCACTAAATAATTATTTAGTAAATTCACTCAATATACCTGCTTAGCCATTGGTTTTGGCTGACTAGTTTTTGTTTCCAGTGAGAGTATTTGAAGGTGCATTCAATTTTTCTCTATTTCTCTACTACTGGACTGCACCCTGAAACCTAAGATGGATTAGCATTTCTGAACAATGTCTTACCACTACGTATTACTTAACAAACTGAGTCATCACTACCCATTTTAAAGGCAAGAATATTTTCAAAGGGTAAGAAAGTTGTATGTCAAATGACACTGAAACTGTAAGTTTCTCAAACTGAAGCATACTATTTTTAATCCCAAAGTGCTGATGGCTTCAGTTAACACACCACTTAGCAGTTCTTCTGAGGAGACATAGTATTCTTTGCAAAAGAATGTTACCTGAGGAGAAAGAAGAGGCATCTACATATAAGTTCAATGTCAGATCCCAGTTGAATGAACTCATTGAAGAGTTTAAGAATGTCTGGGACGTAAGAGAAAGGCAGTACAAGCAGAGATTCTTCCAGTTCACTGAAAAAGAAAAAATATTCAAAATATCAGTCTTTAATATGGTCAATTATTAAATCTTTTCTCTTACTACTTTTCTACTATTTTCATACTTGAATAGGTCTTGCTCAGAGTTAAAATGAAAATTCACCTATATTCCAAAGGATTTGCTTTGCAATGTTTTTATATCTTATATTTAATATTTTAATCTGTTTAAAATGCTGTTTGGTGCACAGTATGCTGGGTAAATTATTTTTCTCCAGATAAACACCACTCCTCAAACTTTTTGTTAAATATTCCATGTGTATATGATACTTTTAAAAAACACAATATATTAAATTTGTGTGTGTTTTTCAGAGATTTCGAGTTCATGATGATGATTACTGATTCTGACACCATCCCTATACTACTATAATTTTGCTAATACCATAGTTTTTAATCTTGAAGACTAGCTCCTTTGAGAATCAGGTCTACTATTATTTTGTAAATTCTAATTGGTAATCTTAAGAGGGTTTTAGTTGAGATCAGAAATCTATTATTTGATTTAAGAAAATTACATCTTTAAGATATAGATTCTTCCTAGCTTGGAATGTACCATACCTCTAAGAATTGATTCTCATTTATATTTCGCTAGTGAAATTTCATTATCCTGCAATGGCCTTATTTATTTAAGTTTTATGTAGATGTTTTGATTCATTGTAAAAATAACCTTCTTTAAGTCAAACATACATAAAACGAAGAGGTAAATCATAAATAACATTATTCTAAAAGTATATGACAAACAAAATTAAAAATTCTGCAAATAATAAGTGAAACTACTAAGAGTAATTCAGAGGACAGTAACTGAAAAGGAAAATATACAAAGGGTCAAAATATGTGAAATTTTAACTTCAGTAACAATAAAAATTGAACAAAGTATAACACTACCTTTTGCTTCCCAAATTGGCAAATAGTTATAAGTACTTGGAAAATAATTTGGAACTAAAACTCAAAAAAGCCCATATATACTGATCAGTTATTAGATTACTAGGACACTATAAACTCATTCAATAATGACAAAGATTTACACGCAAAAGTGTTCACTGATGCAATATTAGTAATAGTAAAAAGTAAGACACAAATGTAACATCCAATTAGCAATTACTTGTATGATGGAATACTCTGAATAATCTAATGATGTGTTTTTGAAGCACATTAATAACATATGCAGAAGTTCAAGAAATATGTAAAAAAAAAAAGGAAAAAAGTGTATGATGCCATGTATATGCACACGTCATAAGCCAGAAAATAATATACAGATAAAAAATGTTAACATTGTTGGCACTTCGGATTTCTTTTTAGAACTAGGGATTGAACACAGGGCCTTCTCACTGAGCTACCTCCTCAGGCCTTTTCTTATTTTTCTATTTGGAAACAGAGTCTTGCTAAGTTGCCCATGTTGGGCTTGAACTTGTTATCCTCTGCCTCAGCCACTTAGAATACTGGAATTTTAGGCATAAGCACAAATGGCTGGTTTGATTTATGTATTATCTCATTACCTACAACATAAACCCCACACTTGTTCTTACTTTAGAAGCCTCTTTATTCATTTTTGGTTTTTTGAGATAATCTTAGTATATAGTTCAGGCAGGCCTGGAACTCACTATGTGGCCTAGGCTGGCCTGGAACTTGCAGCAGTCCTCCTGCCTCAGCCTCTGGAGTGCTGGGATTACAGGTGTGTGCCACCACACCTGGCTAGAAGACTCTCAGTTCTACCATTTCAAAAGAATATGAAAATGAATTATTCTGTATTAACTTTTTGACATACACTTCTAAGGAAGGTAACCATCAATTGTAATTTCTCTTTATTTCATGTTTACATAAGCACTCAGTCTATGTGGCTACATGATGAATGACTATGCACTAGGACTCACCTTGATTTGATCCCTTTAAAAATCTCTAATACATAAGCTGAAGGCTAGAAAAGAAGATTTTAACACCATTAATGATACTCTTGGTTGGTTTTCTGTTAACATGCTTTCTATTGCCTAAAAAACAAAGACCCCTCTCTCATTTGAGAAACTGTTCTAACATGTCAAGACCTGCACCGGCTTATAGTCAGCCAGATTGAGGTTCAAAATGAGCCGAGCCTTTACTAACTAAGTTGAGCCATTTTCTTTATCTATAAAATGAACCTAACACTGACTTGTAAGAATACTGTGATGAATAAGACATACAAGTAAAATACTAAGTAAATAATGATTACTAGATAGGCATATTTTTCTTTTACTCATCCCTGTTTTCCTTTATTTGATTACGTCAACTCTTCCTCTAAAGACTTATTTGAAAGTTCATTTAAATAAACAGAATCTTTAGAGGGCTTTGGATACTGACCCTAAATAAGCACTGGACAACAGAAGAATGTGAGTCCAGTCAAACCAAAAGGCTGACTTAGGAAGCTACACTAAAGTGCTCCTTTTAAAATTCACACACAAGCTTAAAT
This sequence comes from Dolichotis patagonum, assembly GCA_004027295.1. Lineage (NCBI taxonomy): Eukaryota > Metazoa > Chordata > Mammalia > Rodentia > Caviidae > Dolichotis > Dolichotis patagonum. The sequence continues at coordinate 11,668 of PVJX010002281.1, forward strand.
ATGGCAAGGGTTCTTATAAGAGAAGGCCAAAATACAAATAAACACCCAAATAAATGATAACAGGAAGTAGGGAGATGTATCCTTCTCACATGGGAAAGAAACTGAGAGATGGAGGAGAGGGGGTAGGCTGGGAGGGGAAGAGGATGAAAACAGAATTAAGCAGAGTTGTGTACATGTACTAACTCCACACAAGGATTGCAATCATTATGCACTGCAAACATGTACTAATTAAAAAAAATTAAAAAGAAATTCAAACACTGAAGAAATAGTTTTGATTTCCCCATGCATCTGTCTCCAAATTGAAGAGTGTCTCCACTTACTTTCATCTTTAAAAATCAAGGGAAAGCAGATACTCTACTCACTGAAATATTGCCATAAGCCATCAGGATGGGGTTGATGGGAAGAGGAACCTACGAAGAAATTATTGTATGCCATTATTAAGACAGTGATAGCACTTTTCACAGACAGGGTAATGACAGTATTTTATAATTTTGAAAAGAGAAGAAAACTCTGAAAACTGGAGTAGTATAAAAGAATTACAAGCCTTTTTAGTTTTCCACAGTTGTAAGTCTGGGTAATACATTTTTATCTACAAATCTCAAATGGTTATTCTGCCTCCCAAACCAATATGGGAATACGAGCTCCTAACCCAATACATTAATCATTTTAATCTAGATTTCTATTCTTCTCTTGTTATTAAGACTAACAGTCTTTCCTCCTATTGTTCCTCCCTTTCTTTTGATAACTGAATTGGAAGATTCTACTGCATTCATCTTATATATCAATCGTGAAGGGGCAAAATTAAAAGGTTAACTAACAGCCTGCCCAGGATGCCCACCAAGACCAAGCAGACATGTCCAGCAAACCCAATAACAGAACACGTCTTCCTTTGTGTAAAGCTCTACCTTTGCTGCTGTAACTGACGGCCTTAAAATTTAACAGGACATTTCTTTCTTTGTATAACCCATGCTTTGTATACCTCATAGCCTTATGATATAACCAGAAATGTTCAAACTCCTTCAAGTAACCCACGATGTCACCCAATCCTCCCAATCATATCTGCCAAAACTGCCTATGTACCTCCCCACTCACTTTTCCTTTAAAAGTCCTGAAGCCCTGCAGGTGGGCCTCTGGTTCTTTGGCAGTGATCCTAGTCAGAAACCCACCAGTGTAATATACTGCCTCCTTAATCTCCTCAGCCATTTCTTCCCTTGTTTGGCCTGTTTTCCACAACAATCTGAGTTAAATTCTGAAATGGAATCCTATTTGTATTTTCTAGCTTACAGTTTAATGGACTATCATTACCTCTTTGCCTGCAGCTTTACAAATGGCTTTGTGTTCTTTCATTTTTGCAGTTTCTTCTCGGTAAAGCTCAATGGCTTCCATGATCCTCTCAGCCTACTCAGATGATGACAAAGCAAAGAAGTCATTACAACATACTCATCACCCCAGGACACACAAATTGGAAGGCCTGATTGTGCATTCATCATGTTAAGCAACTTCAATCAGTTTAATAAACATATGCCAAAAGAATGCCAAATAGTACCTATAAATGCCTTTGGTTTTATTTATTATTTTTTAATTTGTAAAGAAAAGATTAAGGTGAGACCATTTCTGGACACCTCCAGTAGAGGTTTCTAGGAAAACCTAAAAGGTGCTACTTTTAGAAGGAATCAGACTTCCTTGCTAGAAACTATGCCCTGAGCAGGTAAAGATTAAGATTTCCATCTCAAATTTCATCAATCTTTTGCCACAAAAAGGCTGTTTCACTGACATAGAAACATTTTTACTGAAAATCTGGGGTCCCAGATAGCACTGAGATAGGATAGAACAAATATAACAGGCAAAAATGAGAAGGAAATCATAACTAAAAATTATACTTTTAATAAGATTGCAACCTGTAAGACCCAGCCAAAGTTATCCAATGGGATCCATATCTGTATTCTTTTGATTAAATTCAGGCTCCTTTCTTTTAAGACCCATCATACCCAAAATTCCTCAGAAATATTTAAAGTCCAGAAATTGGCTTAACTGAGAAAGTAAAGAGTAGAAACCTGATCCTAAGATAAAGGAACAAATAAGACTCCAAAGAATGTTTAAATTACCTATTCAAAAAACTGGGCCCAGAGCTGTAGAATGGGCTAGTTCCCTTCTTAGGGGTAGGTTGCCTTTTCCCAGGGTTTTCACCCCTTCAAAAGAAGCATAAATGCTCCCTGTTCTAAGAAATAATGCACCTCACTTCTCTGAGCACCCAAAATCCACTCTTATAAACTAAAATTTCTGATTTACAAACCCCTGCCAGCCTCTTTGTGACACATTTTGAAAACTCTCTTTCCAGGACCAGAATCAGGCAATGTGTGAGCCCATTCTATTCAGAGTGGGCCAGATTCCTCATCTCTGCCTCAGGAATCTCCTCAGATCCTGTTCAGTGGGAATGTGTTCCACATAACTTACCGCTTTGACTGTTTCGATAGTTTTCTTTCCAGTAAAGTAGTTGTCACCTTGAGTTTCTCCTGGAACCTACCAGAAACAAACAGGCCTTTGAACAATACTACTGACAGGTGCTAAAGGAGCAACAAATACGTCTTTTGTCTGTAACAGGCATTAACTTATGAAAACAATAACACAGTTATCAGCAGTCATTAAGTACTTTATTTTATACATGTTATCATATGAGCATCCTGTAAATGTTTACACTGTGCAATTTCTTAAAAACTTTCTCATTTTTATTTTTGTTCTACAGTGAATTATATAATTCTCTGAAGTCTCCTTTTTAAAACAGAAGTCAGAATAACAATTGCTCAGTACCAAATCTGGTCAATCACCAAAATGTATAGTTGAATAAAAATCCCTCATAGATTCGTTCTTACAGCAGCTGAAGATTCCTTTGGAATCTAATCCCAATTCTAGTTCTTCTTACAATTATAGTAAATTTCAAGGTATGAAAAGATTTACTTACAGCTGGTTGGTCTTCTTTGGCCACACTTTCCTCATATTCCGCTTCCCTTTGCTGCCATGAGACAGATTATCAGTTAATTTGAGGTAAAAATCAGTCTCTATGTAAGATGAAATAAGGCAGTGAGAGGCCTTTTCTTTCAAAGCAATTCTCTAAGGGTGTCTATGTCTGCCTGGCCTCTGAGATGGGTGGCGCTGCTCTTGGAAATATCTCCTAGAGGTTCTGGGACCTGCGCTGAATGAGGAATGACCCCCTAACCAGGAAGCTTCAGCTAGGAGTGCCTGCCAGTCACCCACCTGCATATTTAAAATGAAACCAAGCCCGAGTTCTTACCATTTCCCTTTCTTCCTCAAGAATGAGTGGCTCCCTTGTTCTCTCCCAAAGTCTCAGAGATTTGTCATGAGATGATGATACGACATAGTCCCCACTGGGGCTCACAGCCAAACACCATATTTCTTGGTGGTGCCCCTGGAGAAAGAAACACCAAGAAAACCCCAAGTAAGACTAACTCCTACATAGACCACACCCCGCTTGTGTTAGTGGGCGACAGAAATGTCCCTAATATCAATTCTCAATCCCTGAGTAAGCAGGACAAGAGAAAGGTTACCTCCAGAGTCTGTATGTGTTCAAATTTGTCTGCATCCCACTGCTTAATCTTATGGTCTTTCCCAGCAGTGAAGAAGAGGTGAGACTTAGGTACAAACCGTAGGTACATCACGCTGGAAGTATTCAAAAGTCATCAAATTCCAAATTAGTAATAAGTCTTACAAACATACATAGCTTTTGACCAGCTAGGTCTAGAATATTTGACTAAACATTAGAACTTTCCACTGCTCACTAAATAATGGACATTGATGCTCTCGGAAATGATGTAAGTGAGGGGAGCCTCTGAGACTACACCTACCTGTCATCATGTGCGAAAAGAGACTTATGGCAGTCTCCAAAGTCCAAACCCCAGATCTTCACATTTCTGTCAGCAGAGCCGGTTGCTATTAGGGTGCCATCCTATAAGAGACAGAAGCCAAATACTATTTAGTATTTAAATTCTATAAATTAGAGAAATAAAAAGTTAACCAGAATATTTAATCCATTGCTTTTAAAAACATTAAAATAAAGGCAATAATATTAATTTCATCTCTCTACTAAAAGCATCTAATTCTTCATTTTTACTTGTACAGTTACTTAAAAATCTTAGTGACAGTATGAATTCTGTGGCTTCAGTGTTCTCAGACCATCATACTGCAGGGTTATACTTCCATGTACGCTTACCTATCAACTCTGTTAAACAAGAAAAAGTCTCTAATCTCTGGCATGGAATGTGGGCACAGAATAGGAGGAAAGAAGGAAGAATGACATGGATTCAGTATATTAGAATGTTTATGATTTAGCTTGCATCCTCTTATCACTATTTCCTGGTATCTTTCCTATGTCAATGCAGAGTTCAAACAGCTTTGTTACACACTGATCAGACACCTATCGGGTCAGTTTTTGTCCCTTTCACAGATTAGGCATTGTTTTTAAATACACATTCTTTCTTTTAGTAACTAGATATTGGAAAAATGGTATTCTGACAAGAGATTGTATAGATAATGCAAACTACCATAAATATCCACATACAAAGACAACTTCCTTATTACCAGTGAATCCTACAGTACAAAGGGGAAAGCCTTTTTAAAGTCTTTCATTTTTAGGATGCTTTACTAATTGCAGAATTTCAGACAATACAATTTAGGAGGGCCACAACAGTGAGTTACAAGGATTAACTGATAGTTCTGTGAAATTATTCCGAAAAGATTAAATATATTTAAGATAGGATTGTAATACATGATCTACCCTACTACTTGTGGAGAAAGTCAGATATACAACAAAATGAAACTATCTGAAAGGACATCAAACCAAGAATTGAGAAAAATATCAGTTTTAGATAACTTGTTTTTTAAAAATCTTTTTCTTTTAATGTTAAGTAGATACTAAAAAATATAAAAACATTCTTCTACAAAAAAATTCTTAATAAAGCAGTGAGAGAATAATAATGGCTAATATATAGTATACCATGATCTTATATGAATGGCCAAAATGTTACTCAGAGTACAAGTCATAAACAAAAAAGGAAAGAATTTTCTCTTACAAAGAAAAAAAACAAACAGGACAAAACTTTCTTTTCAATGAAAAAAAACCTAGTATAAGTGAAACTAATTAGTATTTATCTTAAAATATTTCTGACACAGCAGAGTACTTTGGAGTTATTTGAATTTTTCCCTTTCTTACTTATCCATCTTATTACTAAGACACTATTTAAACTTTACTTACGTAAGAGATGTCCATGCATATAACAGGCAGTTTGTGTCCATAGAGTGAGAGAAAAAACTAAACATAAAAGAAAAAAATATAGGTAACTCATTTATCTAGAATATATAGGTATGATCACGTGTGGGTCAAAAATATAAATACAAATGTAACGTTAAACACATTTCTAGATTGTGTTTTATATTTTAGAAGAGCCACTGAAGACTGCTTAAGATTATTTGCATCCACTGTACAGGCCCAACCTGCTTGTGTCAATACTGTCACACACTAAAAGCAGGGAAGCTCCCAGAAGCTTGCTACCTGTTAACTGAAAAGATTTCAGAGCACTTGATTTACAAAACACTCCCAGGCCCAATCTAGTCATAACAACGCCAGAGTTTGGACCTAATAATTTATATATTTTTTAAGGACCCAAAATATCCTGAAGTCCAGCCAAGTGGAAATACTGCACAGGATACCTAGAATGCTCTTCAAACTATGGGCTATGGTAGGCTTTTCTGTTTACAAGATGTTTTGAACTATAACTTAGTTCACACAAAGTTTAGGAACCATAGAAGTCTTTAAAAATCCTTAGCTTCCCTAGCATATTGACAAGGTTTTTATTTACACACAAATTTGCTGGGCATGATAAGGCTACTTCTTTAAAATTTCAAACCAAATTCTTTTTTTTTCTTTTTTTTGTGGGTGTGCTTTTGAGACAAGGTTTTGTTACGCAGTTCAGGGTGGTCTTGAACTACCAGGGATCCTCCTTCCTTAGCCTCCCAAGTACTGGGATTACAGGCATGTACCACCATGCCCCACCATTCAACCCAAACTCTTAAGGTCAGTCAGAAACAAAGAAAACATTTCCACAGTACCTTTAAAGTGTCAATGTAGAAAATTTTCACAGTACAATCCAGCAAAGACACAGCCAACAGTTTTTGATTGGGAGAGTAACTGACACACAGAACATCTTCATCTAGTTGTAAGGTTCGAGTCTGCTTCACAGAAAGTCTAGCACCACAGAAAGAAACCATCAAGAAAAAATACATAAATAAGCACTCCACAAACGCATGGCAGAAAATTCTAAACTCGAGTATAACAGAGATACAAATACTTATCAACAGAACATTCAATGACTCCTCACTTTTACTCAAAAAAATGGACCAAAAAAAAAAAAATCTCACCTCTTTTGGGTACTATTTTCATCTTTCACCAACTCAAAGTCCCAGAACTTGACAGATTTATCTGCACCACCTGTCACAAAGCCACGCTGAAAATTAAATGACATTTTGATTAAAAACCATTTTACAGAACGTTTGCTAAGAAGACATGTCAAAAGAATCTAAAAGACCATTTTTATTTGATTCATAGGATAAGAATTAAGAGAAATGTGATTCTTCCTAAATGCTTCCACTATTTTTTAGGGCATTGCTCTCACAAACATTAAAGAATTCCCAGTAACACAGAGGTGACAACTAATAACAAATTCTATCCGGTGTGGCCAATATACCTAAAAGTGTACTTTGATTTACTGTAATCTTATGTGTTTTACTTGTTTTTTGGCCGTTAGTCTGGTTGTTAACCTGTTTTTATAGTAATTAACTTGATACAGATACAAGAAAAAAATTTAAAATCAAAAAAGACATGGAACAGAAGGGGAAAAAGAGAATTGAGATGTATTATGCACATGTACCAAGTCCTCACAATGAATGTAATCATTAGGCATTGCAAACTTACACTGGTTAAAAAAATATTTTTTAAAGTTGTACTTATACTTTAAGAAGAAAATCTTTAATGGACACTGTACAGTATGCTTGTTTCGTGTACAGAAATAGTCAAAAGAATTTGCTACAAAGTAAGACAACTAGTTTGAGATATATACATATTAACCTAAATAAATTTGTTTAACTTCTTCACCTCATCAGAAGAGCATAAATTTGTTGTTGTGAAATCCTTGTTTAAAACATATTTGAAATGCTTTTCCAAGATCAAGAAAACTAGTCCTATTACATCAGAGAAGCAGCATAAAGCACATGAACAGAAAGTAAGATCTCTTGTCTATTCTGGTATCTCGTAGATTTTAACACAAGAAGCAACCATCTCATGATCCTTGGTTTTGTTAAAGTGAAACATTATAAAGTTTATGGAAAATATAAAACATTCCCAATATGAGGTATTACTACTAGTTTAAATTAATAGTTGTTTGTTTTGATTCCAAATTACATGAAAGTATGGATTTATTTTTCCAAAAATACTATGTATTTCAATGGATCAAAGGCTTGCCACCATTGAGAATACTATAATGAATGGGCTGAATCTCTTATGGTATTGTCAAAAAATGTATCAGAATCTTTCCAAGGCAGGGATTTAGCTCAGTGGCTTAAGCGCCTGCCTGCCAAGTGCGAAGTCGTGAGTTCGATCCCCGGTACAAAAAAAAAGAATCTTTCCAAGGACCAGCGCCATGACTAGAATAAATATTCAGTTCTCTACGATGACTCTCATGACAGGGGCCACATTTTTATTGACTTTTAAGGGCTAATACATTTCTTGAAAACTCTAGATTTTATTGTCATAGATGTTTGGACCAATGTGGAAAAGTCCAATCAACTCATTGTACTGTGCTGCTCAAGAGAACACTGCCTTTTATAAATATCACAAACCACTAGTTAAAAAAAAAAACTGAGGATAACAATTTGATGCCATGTTGCTGATCATAAAAAGTGGCTGAACAGAATTCATTTCATAATGATAGCATGGATACTGCCAAGCAGATGAAATAGGATCAAGTATAAAGTTTGAAGATTAGATACACTACAAAAAGGTTTTCTTAAAGAAGCCTCAAGAACTGGCCATGGCATTGCATGCCTTTACCAGCATTTAGGAGGCTGAGGCAGGAGGATCACTGTGAGTTTAAGGCCAGAATGGGCTACAAAGTGAGTTCAACGCCAGCCAGAACTGCACAGTGAAGCCTGTCTCAAAAAGACAAAACAAAGCAAAAAAAAAAAAGCCTCAAGAAAAATTATTCTCAGGCAGCAGTTAATAGAAGGATTGAGGCACACAGCCAGAGTACTGAAAAAAGTACAAAAAGCACTAAAATCCAGTTTAGTTACCTGATCTGGAGACAGAGACATGGACCACAGTGCTCCATCATGAGCTTGTATTGTCTCTAGCAGATTTCCTGAGGCCAAGTCATAAAGCTGCAATTTCCCTGTCTAGGAAGACACAACAGGTACACAACCCTAATGAGCACAACTGCGATCACCATGATTCATGCCTATGCAATTTAGAAAAGATTTCATAATGAAGTATCAACAGCACAATTCATTGCTTAAAGAAATGGCTCCCATCCTTTGTACTCTCTATCTCAATAAATGCTGTTAAATCCTCTAAAGACATGGCAGGAATGCCATGCTGTACAACTATGCAGCCTACAACTCTGTCACTTTCACTGGTTCCACAACTTTGACAGGGAAGCATCATAGCCACAGGCAAATCAAAACAAACATAACAACAAATGAAAAATCCAAAATCCCTCCAGTCCTTTCACTGACCTACCCTTTACAGTGATTTCTTAACCAATTCTTTTTTCATCTAGTTTTATCCTCCTCCACAACTCTCTGACAATGAGAAAGATCTACCTACAATGCTAAGAAGGGCAATGAACTGAAATAAACAAATAAGCAACCATATTGTTACCCCCCAGTTTGGTTCCTGGTTAGAGATCTGTAAATGCCACAATCATGGCATTGGCATGTAACACATATGTAGTGCTACAGCCTAGCTATGTGATGAGCTTCTATACCATGTGGTGGAAAGAATGTGCGCTAAATATGTGTCTTGGCCTGCTTAAATTATGATTTGATTGTTGTATGTCCCCCAAAAGGCTTGGCTGCTGACAGATTTTGGGATGGGATTAGATTACGAGGGCTCTGCCATCACCAGTGGACTCCTTCACTGACGAGATCGACGTGATGATGTTACTGAGAAGTGACACCAGCAGGAGGTGGGGCAGAGTTAAAGGGAGTAGATCACGAGCTCATCGGCTGGGGGACTAGCTCTCACCCTCAGACTCTTCTCTGGCTCTCTTTCCTCGCTAACATGGAAGGTGGATGAGCACTGTTCCTCTGCTGTGCACTTCTACATAATGTTTCTGCTTTGCCCAGGCTTAAAAGCAATGGAGCCAGCTGACCACGGATTGAAGCCTCTAAAACTGTGAGCCCAAACAAATCCGTCCTCCTTGATTTTCAGGTATTTGACTAGTGGCAAAAGCTTACTAGCACGGTTTCTTTAGAACTCTGTGGCCTTTGGTAAACAACTCCTGAATCTGTTTCGTTCAACTGTAACAATGGAATTTATATCATCAGTGTCTCTGAGGAGGTTATGAGGAGGAGAAGAGAGGTACATTAATTGCCAGCTGCAGAAGTTGGGCCAGGGACTGCATGTTGGTCAAGTAGGCGATCTTACAGCAACTCCCAAAATGCTTTCCCAACAGAAAACGGGACATTTATGAGAATAAATGAAAAATCTGAAAAACATTTAACTCAAATGGTAAGGCTGTGTCGCTGACACTGAACTTAAAATCTTCCTAACATTTTCTACATTTTTTGTTGAACAAGAAATATCCATCGTGACACAGAGGCCTTCTAATAAGATTCATGCAAATATGGTCCAGGTTTATGAAAATAATGATGACAAATCCTTGCAAAGCATTTTTCAAAACATACTACAGATGACGCCAATTTATTCTCACTGCTACTTTACTACCAGCTTGACTTCAAATCAGATATTTGATGTAGGTCAGAATCTGTGCTGAGTCCTTTGCATATTTCATTTCTGTGAAGTATGTTATTAATACCATTATACCCAAGAAAACCAGGGCTAACAGAGTTGAAGTAATTTACTCAAAGGTCACCGCTATTAAATGCTAGAGCAAGGATTCCAATGTATCTATGTAAGTGCCATTATTCTGTTATACTAATAAGCATTCTAAAGGAAGCTGTGAAACTTGCTCCAAATTTCTCATTTTATAAAGATAAAATCTCAATTTAAATCCCATGCCTGCTCATGCCCAAATTGATTACCAGCTAGTGATTAGAACTTGGTCAGTTTGGTTTTGTTTGAATGCTTCTATCTGTCAAACATGATACCAGATATTTGATATATTTTACCATTAATTTTAATATATTTTATTATCAAATAAAACAATATTCAATATACATTCATTAAAATATGAATGAAAAATGGTCATAAAAATAAAGATAGTTGTATTATGGTCATTAATTTAATATTCTTCATAATTTGACATTCCTCTAGAACAAATTAAGAAAGCTTAAAAAAATAACAAAAGGGCAATGCACTACCATCTTCCTATACATATTTTAAATATGCTGAGAAAGAAGCCATATTTCTCAGACTTTTAAGACACTATACAGAAATGCCTCAGATATCGAAGAAAGACATCTTAGTTTACCTTTGTTCCTATGATCACCTGCCTATCACCAGGCACAAAGAATGAACACAGTGCATATTCACAACTCATTGTCCGAATACACTGCAGTGTAGCCCTATGTGAAAAGGAGAAATGAAGAATTCATATGTGAACGGGACCTGCTTCCACACTGTAAAAGTTACCATGTACTTCTGACACATAGTCACACAGATGGATTGACACAAGAGAAAAATCTTAACATTTCTTAACTCAGATATAACAACATTGAAGCAAAATAATATAAAGCATCAAATCTTATTTTCTTTGTTCAGGTATCTCCTGATCCTAAGGAACAGAAAATACACAAAAGCAAAATAGAAATATCAGCTGGGTTTTTCAGTCTCTGATCCACCATTACCAAGAAAACAGGTGAGCCTGAAGGGTTAAAATTGAAGTAATCTATCATTACATTTTCCTAAACATAAAGTTCATTTTATAGGACATAAGCATTCATCCACTCAACAAATATGGTGACATGCTGCACAATGATGCTTTGGTCAATGATGGGTCAAATTTATGACCATCTTAAAAGATTATATGGGGTTGAAAATTTCCTATCACTAGTGTCACTAAGGGTTTATCACTCTGGTACATGTTTATAGTGATGCCAGTGTACACACACCCATCTCTTTGCCGGTTAAAGCACAAAACACACAATTATGTATAGTACATAACACCTGATAATCACTAATAACTATGTTATTGACTTGTATGTTTATAATACTATATTTTTGATTAGAGGACACTCTAGTTATAAAAAATGTTTACAGTAAAACACAATGTCCTGTTACCCTGGCTGTATCCCATATACATCATGTCACCACTTCTCTTGACTGCATCAAGAGGCCATGACAAATGCCTGATCTATACTACATAGCTTTACGTATGTACACTCAACCACGTTCATACAGTGGGGCAATCACCTAACAATGCATTTCGCAGCATGTTTCCCCTCTGTTAAGTGGTGGCATCACTTAACATCAAATACTTCACTATATTCAATATTTACTAAATGCCTACAACATGCCAGGTATTATTCCAAGTGCTAGAGATACAAAAGTGGATACAATAGTAAAGGTCCTTAACTTTACAAAGCTTAACACTTTTTGGTAGTGATAAAAATATAAATATTTAATACATTAGATGACAGTAGGTACTATGGAGAAAGAGAATGCTGGACAAAGACAATGAAGGGGAAGGGATAGGGACAACAGGACTGTTATCTCATAAAAATGCAGGAAAAGCCTGTAGATACCTAGAAAAACATGGTTTCAGAAAGAAAAATCAGGAGGCAAGCACATTTTGTCATAGTTAAGGGATAATAAGAAGGCCAGTGCAACTACAGAGGAACTGAAGAGCAGAGTAGTAAGAGTTAAGGTCTCTGAAGGACTTTGCTCTGCACAGTGAGATGGAACTACTGGAAATGATCTAACTTCCATCGCAGAAAGATAACACTGGCTGCTGTGCTGACAAGCAAGCAAAAGGGGCTGCAGCCAAAATGCAGGTGAGATCAGGGTGTGTGAAACAAGGTGGTAGCAGCTGAGACAGTGAGCTGTGGCTTGATTCATAATAGTTCTGAAAGGTAGAGCTCATTAGATTTGCTAACAGACTGGATGGATATGGGATATGAGAAAGAATTAGAATGGTTAGAAGGCCATGGTCTAGAACAACTGATTAAGTATTGATGCCTAATAGACATCAGAGTGGTGATATAAAGTATTTGGATATGTAAATCTTATGTTCAGAGGAGAGGCTAATGGGAGATATAAATGTAGGGTTTAGATAGAGGAAAGGTTGAAAGAGTCTGCCTTGAAGCACTCCCAAGGGCTGACAAAGAAACACTCGACAAAGAAAAGGAACATAATAAAAGTTTAAAGTGTTTCGGGGGAAAAAGTTACCAACCAATGGAGAAGGCATCAAATGAATCTTCTAAATTGCTGTATTTAGAAACATGGTCACTGATAGGATGATAGCTATTTTGGTGAAATGATTGGGATAAAAGGCTCAAAGGAGAGAGAGGGAAATAGAATGGAGAAGATGAATCAGAGAATGGAGCACTAACTGAAGAATGATATAGGGATGAATGAGGGTCATTTATTTTCAAATGGGAAACATCAGAGCGCACGTTCAGGCTGAGAGAAATGATCCAAAAGTGAGGAGAAATTAATGTAGGAGAAAGGAAAATTGCTAGAAAATGGAAAGGAGAAAGGACCTCAACTATAAGTTGTAATCAGCTTTGGTTAGGACCAACCCAACAATAGAGAAAGACAATCTCATGGATACAGACACAACCAAACTGTATGATGAATGTTCTTCTAGATGTATCCATTTTTCAGCGATGAAGAAAACAAGGTTATCAGCTTAAAGATGGTAGAAGTATTTGATACTTGACAAGAGTGTAAAACAGTCACCAACAGGAAAAAAAAAAAGATGGAAAATTACAAACAATGCTGAGAACGTACACGACTTTAAAAAGTAGGCAGCATGGTCATGTTTTTCTCTAGCTATGCACAGCCACAAAGTTCCAGAGATAGAAAAAAGCATACTTTTTTGTATCAAATTTAAAAAGATATATTTTTCTACTCTGAAAGCCATGGGACAATGACCAAAATACATTGAACATATGTTTTGCGAAAACTGTATGATCTTGAGAAGCTAATTGTCACCCACCCAGAGTACCAAAACATAATTTAAAGGGAAGGAAATTTCACTGGACAAAGCTATAGGGAATGTCACTTCACAAACCTGTTCCATATCTTGATGGAATCAGCTGCTGCTGAAAGAACAGCAATATTGTCTGAGCTGAATGATAAGGTCCGCACATCACTGCGATGACCCCCAATGGCGATTCTGCTGGTCCTGACAGGCTGAGGAGCCGGCGAGGATGCACTGAGTGAATATAATTCCACCAGATTGTTTTGGAGCAGGAAGACGGCCTTTAACTCTCCTTGAGGTGAATGGATCAAGTCAAAAGATCTGCATGGGAAAATAATCATAAACATTCTAGCTACACGGGCTACATCCTCTGATGTTTTCTAGAAGAAAGACTGTGATGCTCTCCATCTATATTTGAATCTGTACAAGAATTTAAGAAAAAGTGCTCTAAATATTGAGTAGTAGTCAAGTATAGGCTTTTAAGTCAAAGTACCTGGGTTTATTTCTGACATATGTCCTGCTTCTGTGTATAAATTTTTTAAAGTGTCTTTAAATGTTTTCTGAACATGGGACAATTTTTTTTTTAAATTGGCAGCAGAAAAGAACCATAACAAATAGGTAAAAGGATATAATAATCCAAATACAGAACGAGTAAGTGGGGCCAAGCTGAGAGTCACAGGACAGTGTGACATGTGTATCTTGTGATTACTATCTCTAATTCACAATTCATATAGACACCTGGTAGTTACATGAAAAACCCATAATACTTTATAACTTACTGTTCTTTTTTGAGACAAGGTGTACTTCAAGCTGGCCTTGAATGAAGCTCAGGTTGGCTTCAAACTTGGAGTGATCCTCCTGCTTCAGCCTCCCAAATGTTGAGATTACCATCACGCCCAACTACAATTTACTATTTTTATAAAAACTTCAGACACTACAGATACTACATTTTTACTTACTTGATTTTGGCAGAAGTTTTGATATTAGCTACTCGCTGTATTTCATCTTGCAGAGTCATTTCAACATTGATTTCAAGGTCTTCCTCCTCTCCTTTGGAAGAATTTAATCTAGGGAAAAATGGAGAAAAAAAAAAAAAGCAGTTTTCTCAAAAGCAGTTTTGCTTTTCCAGTCCAAAATCAGGCCCCATGATGAACAAGCTATATGGTTCTTGGAAAGTTACTTCACCACACAGGATAATCATGAGAATTAATTCGTGTAAAACATTATTCCACTTAATAGGAACCCTCAATAAATGGATTCTTAATGCAATAGCCCACAATACTACTGGGAATAAGCCTTTGTAATTCAAATTATTCCACTGAAATGTTTCTAATAAACTTGTTAAACTCTATGACTTTGTAAATAATCCTGCACTTAACAATCCATCCACAGCAAATAAACCCAGACAAGTCTCAAAAGATTTGCAAGTCAGATGCCATTGTATCTTCTTGAGACTCAATAAATTTTAACCATTAAAGAATGGACTGCCAGGTACGGTGGTGCATGCTTGTAGTCCTAGCTACTCAAAAAGTTGAAAGAGGAGGAAGGCAAGTTTGAAGCCAGCCTAGGCAACACGAGAACACATGTCAAAATTAAATAAATTTCAAGAGCTGGAGATGTAGCTCAGTGTAGCACTTGTGTAGCATACACAAGGCCTTGGGTATGGTTACAATGATCTCTTTCAAAGTTACATTGCTATAAACTTCAATTATGTAAATATCTAGTGTTTCTTCTTAGCCCTAAAGGTTAGCATTATACAACTAAGGTTTCTTCCTTATAGGCTGCTGCCATTAAAGACATGATGTGAGCCCTTGAGAGTTAAATAGCTTAGAAATTATGTTTAAAAACGTGCATGCCTTTGTAGTTCTGCATAGGCCTGAGGCTAAGACGTGGAAGTGCGTTCATTATGAAAGGTACAAAAACCAGAAAGTCAAACATAAACTCAAACCCACAAATTTTTCTCTCACTTTTAACAATAACTGGGAATAGAGTAAATATTTTCTTAAGGAAGCCAACAGTTTTTTCCATAACATATGGCCTACCCAGGGTAGTTCATTAATAGATATAAAAAAAAAAAATACCTTGCTTTTTTCCTAGCTTTCTTCATTTTCTTATCCATTTTCTTCTGAACTTCTTCTTTGGAAAGGATACAAAAGACTTCCAGCACAGAATCAGTTCCCTAAAAAGGCAAAAGGCTGGTAGAATCCCAAAGGGCCAGTGTGTAATTTTGCTTATTTTCAGTAAGATCTGAACGGTAACATTTGCTTTTCTTCCCTCACTCATGTTATTACCTTGAACATTTCAATCTAAGTTCGTTGCCTTAGCTTAAAGTAAGGTACCATTTCTTACTCACAGCATTGTTCTGAAGAATAAACAAGGACTGTGTGATTTTACACTGCTTGGAAAAGCCAGGATTTAAGAATGATAAAAGTAACTATTTTTACTGTTATGCTAATATGAACTAGAGATTTTAGATTCACATAGTATCATATATAATAAATTACTAATATGATAAAATCTGTCGCTATACTGAATGTAACAAATTACAAATACTGTCCTCGGGAGGAACAACCTAGTCCCTGTTACTTTCTGCTAAGCTTGGTACTCACGTGGCAAGCAAGAATCCTGCCTGTCTTGTCAACTGCAAGGTTCACGACTCTGTCCCTTCCCTCCCGCATGACGGAGCCAGCTTTTCTGCATGAAAGGATGCGCTATACAAAAGCAAGAGAAGATCAAGTTAAATGATAGTTATGTCAAATCTCTGAAAACATGTGATTCTGACAAATAAATGTAAAGTATTCCCTAAATGATGACAAAAATTAAAAATTTAAAAAATAATCTGTAGTTCTTGGTACTCAATTCAACTGAAAGAAAGGAATTACATCCTCAGGAGTCTCATCCATCTGAAGAGGACCATCCTCTGCTTCAAATGTGTCCTGCACTCTAGGAGAAGACTCTCTGATTTTCTTGCACTCTGGTTCCTCCTGGTCCTCCATCTGTTTTATAAAAATGGGAAAACAAAAGATGAAATAACATCTTTCATGATATAATTCTTAATGCTAATGATTTAGAAGAATTCCCTATGACAATAGCTTGATCAGTGATATTTCTGTTCAAAAGCTCAACCGCAGGACATGTATCTAAGCTTACTATATATATATAGTAAATCCTCATGAGATTATCTCCAATAACTTTTTATAGTATAAAAACTACAGTTTAGTAAACCATGGTTTATACCATTGTCTTATGACCAATGATCCATTCTTCATTAATTTTGAAATTTTCTCTATTCCTAGATGAAGGTTTACCATATTCTAGAGGGAAAGATTTAAATTGGCATTAGAAATTACAAAGGCACTACAAGACAGTTAACATTTTCTCACTGTGTAAACAAAAGATAAACCCTAGCCTATATGTAGAGCCCATCAAAATGGCTATATGGCAATATAACTCCAGCTAACCCTAAACGATAGTCTATAACCTTTTCCACCCAACACAAATTCTTTGAGCATCTAAGAAATAGTAAATCTTCTTGGGATATACATATTTATAAAAACGTAAAATCTACATAGAATTTTGTGAAAGGAAAGGTTCCCGAATACTTTGAAATCCGTCCATGGAAAACCAAATGTCCAGGAACAGGGTAAGAATGCTACACACTAAATATTAACAAGCCCAGAAGCTGTAGGCCTAAAGATAACCTGTTTAGGGGTTCAAATAAACAAGGACAAGAAATATAAAATGAAGAAAAATCTTTGTTTACAAGTATCAGGTTATCAATGTAATAGAATTTCTTTTAGTACGAAGTGAAGATTGCAATAATTACATCTGATTCTACATTCAGTGAGTTTATAAAACTTCTAAAATGTGACACTGCCCAAGATCCAAAATTTCACCTCTTGTAGGTAGTCTATGTCCCAGGCCCTCAGCTCACTGTCTGAAGCCCCAGTGATGAGTCGCTTTTCTTCTGACACCAGAACCAGTCCCCACACCTGAAGAATAGACAAAGATCGACACAATTTTTAATAGATTTCAGAGTGTATAATGTGATATTGCAAAAGCCTAACTATACTATAGTAAAATTTCTTTGAAATTTCAAAGTCTAAGAAAAGGTACATAAAGCCCAACCTTTCAAAAATACACTGAGAAATAATCACTTTTACAGACGCAGAAAGTGACTTGTAATAGACTTGCTACTTGGTGATACAAGGTTGCTCAGTAGTCTCTTATTGCCAAATTTAGATAATGGCTGTTCAGTATAAATCCTCACTATAATCCAATCAAAAGAAAATTATAGGTCTATACTTTTTTTGCTTTCAGCAGTGCCTAGGGAAAAAAAGGGGGCACCATTAAAATCTATTGCATACTTCTCCGTTTACACAGTAAAAATAGTAATACTATTGCAAATGGACAAAGGATTTAACATGCTTTTCTTCCTTATTCATTCCAGACAGTATACTTTTGAAAGTCTGATATAAACAAAGTACTGAGGAGGATGCAAAGAGGTATAAACTATTCCATGAACTTGACTGAACCCATAACAGCTATACTTCAATGTTTAGGTGTCATGGTTACAAGTACTATACACAGTATTATTAAGCCTTTCTACAATTTAAATATTAGGAAACACATAGTCTAAAAACTACCTGAGGCCAATTTTTATTAAATTCTCTGACAGCTAGCACTACTTTCACCAAATAAATCACATTGCTTCTCAAAACAGCATATGATGATGACTGTAAGTAGTGAGAACAAAGCTCTGAAAGGGCCAGAAAAAAAAATCATCTTTGCCTTGGCATTTTCTCCCTGGGCCCCAGATCCTACATATACCTCAGTTCGGTGGCCAATCATTGTTTTGAAACAGTGCTGGGTATCAAGGTCCCACCACTTCACCATTGTATCTTTTCCACTAAAAGGAGAAACAGAGAGATAAAACTTATTTATAAAGAGTCATTACTAAGAGGAAAATTAAAAATGCATTTGTTGCTTTAAAAAGATGATATATTGTACAGCAATGGCTATGGCTACTATTATAAGTGACCTTCCCTCTGAAAACAAAGCACCCGAACTCTTTTTGTGATTATTCTTATATAGAAAACAAGATATTCCACCCACAAGCACACAAATGCCTTGAATTCTGAGTACTAAAGGACACAGAACCTGATCTATTACGCCTTCCACCCACCATTTCCACCATATCTAACATGGAACCATCTTAGACTTCCTGATTTCTTACCTCCCATGTACAGTTAGTCTCCATGTTGTAACAAGGCCTGCTTTGTAGTCGCTACATTTTGACTCCTTCTAATCCATGTCAGCTCACAAACTTCAACTTAAGTCTCACTACCTGAACTCTTTTAATAGCGTTTCATCTGGTCTATTTGTTCATTACTAGTCTCTCATCCTATTCAATACATCATTATCACGTAATCTCAATTTTTAAAATTTATACAAGCTCAGTGTTCTCTGTAGAATCAAAATCAGACTCTGATACATCATTCTCAAAATCTATTAATCAATTCTTAACGTCCAGTTGGTAGTGCAATTCTTCCCTAACACTTAGCTCTACTCTTCTTATTCAGATGTTTCTTTTCTATCCCTTGACTAGTAAAAATCTGCTAATCAGACTTCATGACCAAAGTGGAAAAAACTCTCCATCAACAACTTTGAGCTACAAAGCTCATCCCATAATCCTACCTATAGTGTGACTTTTTCATTTTTACATTCCCTGTATTATATACAATTTTTGTTAGAACTACAGAATCACTCCCTTACAGCCAACACGTTATGTGAACAACACACACACGTACCTGCATCCTATCCTGTAGGAACAAATCTGTCACTGGGGTTGCATTTAGATTTCTATTATAACTTTTTATGAATTATTACCATGATTTCAGCCCTTTCTAGATGACCATTCCTTGGGAATAATTATTATTATATTAGGTAAACCATATAAATTTGTTGGTATTTGACAATTTTGATTTACAAATATGGTAAACTGCAAATGCTTAAGTGTGCTAGCTGTTCAGAAAGTCTACCGAGTACATTTCTCCTCAAAAGGCAGGCTAAATCAAACACTTATATTCATATCTTCCCATTTCTCCATGTTCTGCTTTCCTCAATTTGTATGGATATAGCAGGTAAATACTTAATAAAAGGTGTATCAAAGGTTAAGGAACATGGAAAAAATATCAGAAGAAATCAATGACAAAGGAGAATGGGAAATTTCAAAAATGCCTCACCTAATTCTGGAGGGCTTTATGATGCTATGTGGAAGGCGAAGTGTTATGGCATGTATCTAGATCCCCCTGTCCCAAAGCCTTATGCAGTCATAGCTGGGGCTCTTCAGAGGTGGCTGGATCCGGGGTGCGCCATGCTGGGATCAAGGGTGTGTGATGACTAAATTAGCGTGCCGATTGGCTTGGCATAATTCTGGGTGTGGATAACGGGAAGCCCCAGCTGGATGTGAGTGGCACTACCCAAAGGGCAGAGAGCCTGAAAGGGATAAATGGGAGAGGCAGGTTGCTGCTGCTTGCCGCCTTGTGCCTCCACGAACTCCTTCTCCTCTGAGATGCACCTCTG
The DNA here is from genome assembly GCA_004027295.1 of Dolichotis patagonum. Lineage (NCBI taxonomy): Eukaryota > Metazoa > Chordata > Mammalia > Rodentia > Caviidae > Dolichotis > Dolichotis patagonum. The sequence continues at coordinate 31,641 of PVJX010002281.1, forward strand.
CCATGCCACCTGCCTGGAGGCAGCCATCTATGTCCAGAAACACCTCCAAACTGGGAGCTAAATAAACCTCTCCTACATTAACACTGGGTGTTGGGCATTTTGTCACGGCAATGAGAAAAGTAATTAAGACAGGAGGGATGAGAGAGGGGGTTAGGGAGCAATAGAGGAAGCTAACTCCTAAGCCTTAGCATAGTGTGGAGAAGTGAGTAAAGAATGAAACAAATTTTCACTTTCAAGTCCTCTCCTATGAATTTGTCTTAAAAAAAAAATAAAACAGGAAATTAGACCTTGAGTTTTTTGTTTTGTTTTTTGTTTACCTAGTAACTAGTAGATTCTTTTCTCGTAGAAATAATGCTTGTGTAATGGCATCCTTGTGCCCCTTTAAACGGTAGAGGCCACTTTCATTGATCACATCCCATACAATAACATCTGTATCCTAAAGGAATGAAATAATATAGAAGATAAGTTTCTTTATCATAAAGGACCTAATATCAAAACAAAAGAAATTTAATGATTATAAAGGCAATACATAGTCCTTGTGGAAAATTTAGAAAGCATAAAAAAGTAGAAGCATAGTCCTTAAACCTCCATTCAGCAATAATCAACAGATCCTTTGTTTTACATTGTTCCAGTAATGTATAGCTCCAGATTGTTACTTTCCTATTAGAAAACAGAGCTCATGATACTTACATCAGTTTGTAACCCTTCTTTTAAAATTTAATACATTTACTAATTAGCTATATAAAACTGTATGTGTTTCTCAGATTTCCATTTGGTTGTAATAATCTATGCGGCACTGGTACTAACTACATCAATATTATTATTTTCAAATTATGGCTTCACAATGCATTTTAATATCCAATATCCTCCTGTTCTTATTTTCTTTCCCCAAATTTGGTGTTTCTAATTCATATTTTTTTTTGAGGGGGGGTACTGGGACTCGAATTCATGACTTTGCACTTGCCAGGAAGGTGCTGTGCTGAGCTATATCCCCAGGCCTCATTTGTTTTTCTATAGATGCTTTAAAATCATTTGGGTAAGGTCTAAACAACAAAAACCGTGGGCTATTGAAATTGTTTCAACTATACAAATGAAAAAGTTAACATTTTTTAATACTTTGTCTTCCCATTCAAAAATATAAATTTTATCTTTATGAAAGTATTTTATCACATTCTTCAGTACTTTTATATTTTATGTTACTTAACATTTTACTGTAAATGGAATCTTTTACATTGTACTGTCTGACTCATAATTTTTGAGATACAAAAAAATCATTGGTAAAAAACTCATTATATTCTCTTATTTTCGGTCTTTGTTTTTTTTCTCTTGTTTTACAGTTTTGGATAGCACTTCCACAGTGATGTCCTATAATACTTACCATGCACATCTCTGTCCTATTCCTATATTTCACAGGCTCTCATCAGAAAATATGTCAGGATGGGCTAGGAAGATAGCTCAGCTGCATAAGCACCTGCCTGGCAAGCGCAAGGTCCTGAGTTCGATTCTCAGCACCAAAAAAATAAATAAATAAATAAATAAATAATGACAGGAAACAAAATAAACCTCTCAGTTCACACCCACCTACCTTGTATTATTTTTCATCATCAACATATTGTTTTGAACACTGAGGACCCTTAGTTTCACCCAATAGTTTTTGTGAACAACGTGCTCCAGCCTTAAGGCTCCTTATATATTGCAGTCTAGACACCTGTCTCAAAGTCTCACCTTAGAGCCAGAAGCCAGTCTTCCTCCCAGCTGATCATACTTCAAGGTAGTAATAGCTGCTTTGTGGCCATTGAAGGTCACATTTCCTTCCCCACTCAAGAGACTAAAGATTCGGACAGACCCATCCTCATAACCAACAGCTAAGTGCAGTCCCTCTGGAGAGGGGCACAGGTAAGTGACTTCTTGTTTAAGACCCTGAAGAATAAGGATCTGAAATCAAAAGAATAAAAAACAGTGTGGGGAAGTTAAGCATATAACCAAGGGAAAAGCATAAGAATAATCAGGAATGATAAACTTGAGAATATCAATAAATCCAAATCACTCTTCTGAATAAGGCTATGACTCAATGATCATTTTGAGTTCTTTAATATATGAATCATTATCTGTACTAGACAATGAAATATTCAAGAAAAGATAAAATTATTTTCCCTAAAGCTCTACAACGGCATAATGCATGCAAAACTTACCCAGACAAGAAAATAAATTACCGACACTTTATGTCTACATCAAATGATTTTCAAGAAGTCACAAACCCATCCTTATTTAACGAGGTTCCATTTTATGAATAATTAATGTGCACAACAAGGAGTACAATGGTTTTATTATCAAGCCACTTTGGGTGGCAACAATATAAAATATCAGAGTCACACAGTTAATGAACAAGACTAAAATCCTTATTTGGTGGAAGTGATAGGCTTAAGGACCTCAGAGTCACACAAAGTCAAAAAGTAGTGTAACAATTCTTGTCCCTCATCTGTGTTAGTAAAAAAAAACGATTCCATTACATAGCAGAGTAATTCTCTTTTTTTTAAATGCCTAATATTTTATATCTGGTTGTGAATGTTAGTAAATAATAAACTGAAAAATGAGAACTGGTAGGAAAAGTAAATTGATATAAAAAATAAAATTGTAGATTTTAGGAATTTGGTGGAAACAAACAATAGAAATTGATGCCTGGCTATCTGGAGCCAAAGAAAAGACTTCTAAGGATATATTCACACAAAATTTAATGCATCATGAATAAACTGGAGCTCATTCATTTCTGTCTCTCCATCTTCAAACACTCATAAATCAATATCAGCCTTGTTGATTTTTTACTTACCTTTTCTCCTTTCCGTAAATCCCAGATAAAAACATGTTCACAGGCCGGTACTGCCACGTAACGTCCTTTCTCACCGCGAAGTGTCACAAAAACAATATTACCTTTTTGGCTGCCAATCAGGCCAAACACTGCACTAGCAACATAGCGTAGGTACTGTTTGGTGAGCCCCATCTTATGATGTTTGATACTACAGGTAAGGAGATCTGTACATACGAATAAAGAAAATTTAATTCTTTCCATATATTGGTCCATAAGGTTAGTGAACGCCAACTGTTGATTATGTAATTAAAAGTATAGAGCTTCTTAACTTTTGCCTATTCTCAATAAATCACTGATCTAAAACACTTCAGTATTTTCATTTTTTTACTCACGATTGACCATCATTTATTAAGTTTCATGTCATTTGACATTTGTCAAGTTTTAAATTGGTCATACTGTTATAAAAACCATGTGAATACCTGTCATAAAAGTCTCAATGCAGCTAAACAATTAATTTCTGACTAAATCATGATCAGTTTTTATCCTCAAGGGTTTGTTTCTTCAGAGGACATTGACCTGGGAACATTTAGGACCCAGCTTCAAGAGAAGAAATGCTCTGAAAAGGCAGGAAGGAGTAAACCCCCTCTTTTTGTACCAGGAATTGAACCCATGACCTCGCACTTGCCAGGCAGGTGCTAATGCCACTGAGCTAAATCCCCAGCCCCATGATCAGTTTTTACACTGAGATTGGTAATATGAGGCTGAACATACCAATAAATGTTTATGGTAAATCTACTAACTAGACAAGCACTATGGTAGACACTGGAAATATGGTATTAAGACAAAACCCCTAACATTATGATACTCTCCTTTCTAGCATAGTGGTCCTCAAGTCTATATATACCTAAGATACCTGGAGTGTTTATGAAACCACTGCTGGAAACCAACTCAGTTAATCTCCTGGCACTTGTTTTTGATTCAATAGCCCCAAGATGGGAACTAATTATTTTCATTTCTAGTGCGTTTCCAAATGTTGCTGCTATTGTGGTTCCTAGACCATATTATGAAAATTACTGTTACATGAAGGACATATGTCCTTGATTTCAAAATCAGAGTAGCCAGTCAACACTCCCTGACAAACTGAAATGACAAAGATACTTGGCCTTCTATGTTTGAAAGATGTCATAGTACCTGCATTGTATCAAATTCATGTTATGGATAAAAGGCATAAGAGGTGAAGGAAACAACAAATCAATCCTTTCTATTATATGGAAGAGTGAAAAATATCATTCAAATCACAAGAAGGCCTAAATTATAGTCTTCCTATATCAGGCTTCTTTCATTTGGTTTAACTTGACAGGGTGCCTATCTAATTATAATCAACTTTAAAATATTCAATCCCAACTCACTGTTGATATTTGCTAATAATCATTTATTGTCTCAATGTTTTTCCCACTGGAACTAACCTAAAGTCAGTTAAAATTCAAAGAAAGTTAATATGCACATGGTGATTAATTCTTCCTCAATTTTCTTTTTCCTCCAGTCTCAAAACTGATTGTTTTTTCGTATTAGTCTTTGGACATCTATCACTTCCTTCTACAGTATTTTCTGCAAAGAATTCACGTATCATGCCTAGGCCCAGGGATTCTGATATCTCTATGTCCAGCCCTATCCATTTATATCAGTTATAATCACACAGTTCCAAATACTTCCTATCCCTCTGAATACCTTACCGTATCATTTAACCTGTTTACAGTTAAGCCAACCTTGTTTACTTCCTAACCTCCTCTCACATTTTCTGGTGTGAAGAAACAGAATCTCCTCATCAATCTAGGCTCAAAACTTTTCATTAACCTTTGGCTCATTAATAAAAAGTATAGCATCCAAGACTTAAGAGTACTTAAGATACAGTAACTGATACTGCATATATACGGTAACTGACAAATGTATATGTTGCTTGTTTATGTATAATTACTTAAATGTTGCTTCAGTTGCTTATTTATGTATAATTACTTAAATGAGTTAATGCCTGCAAAACACTCATAACAGTGTTCAGCATATTTTAAACATAAGTATAAAAAAATACTCAATAATAAAGACTATTTTCTTTATCTTCACAGACAAGGATCCTAGATGATCCAAAGTCTTTGAGCTAGTCAGCGCCAAAGCCAGATTTGAATCCTGTCAGCTTAACTCCAAAGTTTCTTTTAATCACTATGTTAAACTGCTTCTTTGTTCTCTTATGTCTGTCAACTCTACCTGTTTCTCTTTTCAATACTTTCAGTTCCAGCTCTTATCACTGAGTTACTACATGAGTTTACCACCTAGCTCCTCCACATGCAGGTTTCTTCATTAAATCTTTCTCAAATCCTCTGTCCTTACTCCAAGCCCTTAATAAAAAGGCCAAATCGCTTGTCAGTTTCCAGTCATCCTATCTACTCTTTATTTTTCAAATAACTTCCCCGGTTTGCCTGATCACCTTCCTTGTCCTGTAACCCTGACTGTTTTGTACTATCCTCTAGCCTACAATAACATGAATGAAATAATATCTACTCATCTATTTTAAAAAGTGTGGTTGTCTAAGATCCATTTCTTTAGTAGCAAGCCCGATTCTCGCAGCGTTTTTCACTGTTTCAACGTTCAAACCACTTCCCATATAATCTGACACTGGTCACTTCTGTTTCACATGCATAGACCTCTCCTTTCGGAGAGATTTCACGATCTCATTTTAGATACTCCAACATCTCCGCATCTAAACCCAACGTCCCTCTAAATACGTCGTTTTCATTATGCACAGGTGGGTTGGACCGCGGTAACAGACCTGTCACATGTCCCTAAAGCAAGTCTTCATTCAGGAAAACGCGAGGGGGCTCCGTACACCCAACACGCTGCCGAGCATCCTCAGGCGACCCGTGTACACGCGCAAAGAGCCGGGGGAGTAGCTAAGCTGCCTCCGCCTACAGCTGTAGGGATGTCCGCAGTCACTTGGGTTCCCACGACTCTAGAAACAGATCGCGAATAACCCCCGCCTTAATGCTGCCAACGCCACGAGGGCTACAGCCATGATCATACAAGCCCACCACGCTCATCAGAGCAGCACATAAGCTTGCCACAAGCCGCAGGCCTGCAGGACTCACCTCAACTCCACGAGGTTCCCGCCGACTGGACCCGCCCCTGGGGCCCGCTCCTTCCGGGTCCGTTCCCAGAGCCTCTTCCGCCCGACGTTCCTTTTGCCTTCCAGGAGGAAGTGACGAAAGAGCCGAGCTTTGATTGGGCAGCGGTGGCTGGGAGCGGAAGCCCGGGCTTGGCAGCTCCGAGCTCTTGCAGCTGGTCACGCCAGCCTCCTGAGACTGACTGGTCTTAACCTCTGCGCTCCTGGTGAGCGTTGTCTGGATTTGTCTCTCGGCCGCCTTCTACCCGGAGTTTAACCCGCCCTACTGCCGCCCGGATGGGACCGCCGGAGTGCTGTGAGAGGCGGGATTGGGACGGGGGACCTGGGCCGAGGAGGGGGGCGCGGAGCCGCCCGGGGGTGCGGCCGGCGGCTCACGGGACCTGGCCTGGGAAGAGAGAGCGCTGGGTGGGTTAGTTTGTCACTTATCTAGAAAGATGAGTCTGCCGCTTCTCTCTCAGCTCTTAACTGGGTTTTCACCCGAGGTGCTGTGTGTGTATCTCAGTCTCTATGAGAAGAGCGAGGGTAAACGGACCCAGGCGCAGGGACTGTGTTACCATAGGCAGGGCGGTGCGCGTCCTGGGGCGCCCTCGAAATAGGGCGGCCAGGACCTCAGCCCGCTGCAACTCGGAGGCGGAGCCCCTTGCTGCAGTCCCTGTGTACTGGGCATTTCATGCACCCAGGGCAGCTCGGGTAGAAGTGGATAGGTGCTGAGCCCACGATGCTGGGTTGTCTGGGTCCCTGTAGTCCCTGGAGTGACATTGGTTTGGCTTTGTGTTTCTGCTCTCAGGCGAATAAAGAGGGAAGTGACCGGGCTGACTCTGCGTTTGCTGATTGAATCTTAGGAGGTTCTGTTGCTAGGTGGGAAGTCTTGCAGTTCTGTCCTCTTTTATTCTGGGGCTGCACAGAAGTTTTAGAAATGAGTTTTGGTGTGCAAAATTACAAATATAGCTGTGCAGAATTACAGCTGGCATATAGCTACACAAAAGAAGTGAACTGCAGCCATCTCTTACTGAACAAGACATTTGCAGCCAGCTTGTAAATTGTCTAATAATTACCTGGCTTCATGTTTTTAAGACCTGATCAGCAAATCTTCCTTACTTAAGAAAATTGTAGTCGTAGATAATACTTAAGATGAAAGTGGATAACTGTCAGCATACGTGCTTTGAAATGAGATTACTGTGGTTTGGATGAATGAAGATGCAAGAAACTAGCAACAGACATTTCAAGAAGTCTGGTAGGGAGGAGAGCATTTGGATGGTTATATATGGCCACTCCTTACAAATGTTGTGCATCATCTTATGGACAAAATGCAGTTCAGTGAAAAATTTTTGTGTAGTTCAGAAACTCCTTGGATTATCTCATTCAATGCAAGTTTTTTTAAAAAACTAAACTATAGTGCATCAAGATGAATAATTCTTTCCTCTCTCATACAAATTCAATAGAAGTTTTGCCTCCTTTTGCACGCTTATTTCAAAATTCCTGATCTATTAATGTGTTTAATTTTGGGATTTCCTTGACCTGCCATCTGCCTGGTTTCTTTTTGAAACAAAATCTTGAGCACATGTTCATTATTTAATATGGTATGATTTTATCTTTTTGTAAAAAATAGTTAACACTATTAAAATTATGGGAAGTAACAACGACAGATGGAAAAATTAGTTTAATAAGGATTGATAACAGAATAACTGTGACTGAATACTAAGATAATGCATTTTATAAAATTCATTATTCAGTGTTTCAGGGACCTGACCGTACTTTACTGTTTTAAGTTGGTCAACATATTAATACTTAGAATTAAAACAAAGTTTAGATGGTTTAAATATAAATGGTACTGCTGATTCACTATTGGCACATATGCTTTGGGTGTTTTTGAATGATAATGTTATAGTTGGCCTGGGTTCATTGATGAAGCTTAGAAATGTTTTTGTGATATTGTATTTAAAGTTCAGATATTTTAAATTTTTTTTCATTTTTATTAGTACAAGTTTCAAGTACATAATGCTTACATTCATCCTGGGGAGTTGGTACATGTACCGAACACATACCAATTTTTTTCAGGTTCACTTCTACCCTCCCTCCAGCCTCCCTTCATCTCTTGGTAGTTTACATATTTGAGCACTATAGTTGGTTTCTTCATCTGAGCAACTTTTTAAAAAACTCACATTTCATTTGTACAGAATGATTCTTAAATATTACAGATTTGATGTTGGAATGGGAGGTGTGTGCAAATATTCTAATACATCATGAACTTTTAAGTATTGAAAGAATGGTTAAACTGTAACTTATGCAGAAAACAGTGAAATACTGTAGAACTGATAATCATTAGAAGTCAGGTATATGGGCCTCCTCCCTTTGTACTTATATCTAAGCCTGTCCAATCAAGTGTAATAATTTTGAAGGACAGGTGAGCAAATTACTACTTCTCATTTTTCTTTTAAATGATGCTCCTTTGTCTTTATCTAGACAGAAGATTTTTTGAGACGGTGATCCAAGGAACAACCTGATTCTACTCAGTCTTGAACAATAAAATCTGATCTCCTAGCCAGTCCAGCTACTCACATTGAGTAGTTTTTAGAGATCTTCTTAAACTATAAAAGGGACTGGACTTGGTGGGGAGGGGGATGGAAGCAGCAATGTGGTAAAAACTAACTGCCATTTGAATTATAAAGAATATATAATAAACTATCTTCATTTTTAAGTCTTCTTTTCCACTAAAGAACAAAAAAGTATGGCTAAGGAAATAGATCTGAACCATTCTAGAGTCTTCAGTTTGTCTAATGTTGACTTTTTGATCGTAAGACATTAATATGCTTCAGGAGCCTGTTTTGACAGGACTTAGTGTTTGCTTATGAAGTTGTTCAAAGTCCAGGACTGGTTAATTGATTTTCTTTGGACAATTTTGCTCCCCTTTAATGTTATCCAAATTTTTGGCTATGGCTTTAAATTACTGTAGCCTTCTCCCTCCCTCACTTGAGCCCTCTGTGTGCATTCTTTGTCTCACTGGATCTTAATCTAAGTCTAGGAACTCTCTCAAATGTATTTGTATATCCATGCTGGTATAAACTCTTGCACACATATTTTTGGAAGCAGAAGAGTCTTTGATATGATTCTCAAAGGCCTATGACCTCGAGAATGCAAAGAGCCATTGTTCAAAATCAGGTCCCCCTGTCCAGTTTGGGTTTGCTCTTCCTTTTTTTAAAATTAACTTTAATAAATTTTATTTTTTAAAATTTCTTTGTGTTTGCAATATATAATAATTACATTCATTTTGGGGAATTGATTTATGTATATAACATACCTGGTTCGATTATTTTCTATCTCTTTACATCCCCTCCCTACCCTGTAGTCTCCCCCAATCCCTTTCCCCATTTCCAAAAATCTGCGTCCTCCTTTTGCAATAGCCAAGGTGTGTATTTGTGTTAGAGGAGGGAATCTGTTTCCGGTGAGAGAAATCAGTTTCTGTTTAGAGACTGGATTGCAAAAGAATTCAACCTTTGTTAGGTGCTAAGATACTCAACAAAAAGCCATTAAATTGTGCTGTACAGTAAGAGCTATGAGCATTTCTTATTACTCATGTAACACTCATTGTCTTGTGGGTGACAGTGCTTTGAAGAGTAGGGAAGAAGATCTAACAAGCTGTATGACAAAGGTCTGATTGGAGATACAAAAACTATGAGGGTTCTCTGAGTTCTACCTCAGAGATACAAAAACTATGAGAGTTCTCTGAGTTCTACCTCAGAGAAGATAATAGAATTCAAGGAGGAAATGATCAATTGTAAATGTGACTGAAATTTGATTAACTCTTGATTTGATCTTTTAGAAGTTATTCTTGACCTTGAAAGAGCTTACTTAGCATTGTTGGAGAGCTGAAACAAAACTGCTGTTGATTGAATAAATGGAAGAGGAAGCAGAGCTCTAAACAGATTATTGTTAAGTGGTGAAAGAGAGGAGTTTGATATTCTGATGAAGAGGTGGGATAGGAAAAGTTTTTAAGACTAGGGAAACAAGTAGGAACTACTCAAAATGTGAAGAGGGCATTGACATTACATTATTTTAAAAGAGCTGGCAGAGCATATGCACACCTGTAATCGCAATACTTGGGAGGCAGAGGCAGGAAGATCTCTGAATTTGAGGCCAGCCTGGGCTACATAGTGAATTCAAGGCCAGCCTGGGCTATATAGTGAGACCCTGTCTCAAAAAACCAGAAAAAAAAAAAAAAAACTGATCAAGTGGAATGGAAAAATGGTTAAATTAAGGTCATTTGGCTGGTTTGAACATGCAGAAAATAGTGTAAACTCACAAGTTGACAAGAGTGAATGAAGATAGATTTTCAACTGGAAGAAAGCTAATTGAACTGTGCTGTTTCCCTTCTCAGAAAAAATGGGACTGGCACCAGTTTTAATACCAGCTCATTCTTGATTTTGATCACAGGGTCCTAGTTATGATTATGTTTTGTAAGTATGTTTCCTTGGGCTGCTTATTGAACCCCTCTGAATCTTGAAATAAGAGTTCTAATCCGTACTCTTACAGGAATTTTATAAAGATTAACGATCCAATTTGTGACATATATAATAGATACCTGGGATCATTGCACTGTCACAGTGAACTTTTTGGGCCCTTTTAATGTCTTTTTCTACCTCTAGACTCTTAGATTTACTTTTACCTTTGTGTATAAATCTCTTCTGCTTTTGATATTGACTGACTTTCTGGAAGAGATGGTCACTGCGCTGCTTTTCCAGTGTAAATTAGCTCATCGTGTGTGTATGTGTGTGTGTGTGTGTGTGTGTGTGTGTGTTACTACAATTCATAACATACTTTATGTGTTTATTTCTGTGCTTATACATTTGTGTGACTTTCACGGCTTCATCTCTTCCACTAGCGTGACTAAACAGAAACCAAGCACCTAACAGTGTTGAGTAAACGAATGCCTGGGATATAGTAAGCAAATGAGCATTCATTTCACATTTTTTATAGGTCAGGAATGCACAAGTAGCTTAGTAGTGTGGCTGTGATTCAGGGTGTCTCATGAGGTTGTACTTAAAATGTCAGCTGGGTCTAAAGTCACTTTAAAGTCATCTGAGGCCGGAGGCTCCTCTTCCTCTGTGTGACTCATTCACTTGTGTGCCAGGTGATGCTGGCTGTTGGCTGGAACTCTCAGTTTCTTCCCAGGTGGACCTTTCCATGGGTTACATGAATGTCTTCGAATCATGGAAGCTAGCTTCATCTGAGCAGTTTGAGACACAGTAAGGGAGAAGTCACAAGATCTTCTATGACACATCTTTGGAGGAACCGTACACTGTTTTTTCTGCACTATCCAATTGGTTAAATGGGCTAGCCATCTTCATTGTGGAAGGCAGCTGCACACAGCGTGAATACCAGGAGTTGGGTGTCATGAAAGGACATGCGAGAGACTGTCTACCATAGATATTTTATGGAATCACAGAGTCCACCAGAGTCCACCAGGAATTACTGAAACAGCTGCTGAATGTGGTGAACAGCCGACGTAGGAAAACATGCATTGGTTTGAGCAGCAATCAGGTTTGCTGATTACATGTTTTCTTTTTTTTTCCTTTTGGTGGGATAAGAACAGCATCAGAGAAAACATGTTGGATTTATCTAGAGATTAACAAGTCTCATAATAAAGGAAGTCGTGACTTTGAGGTACATGTGTTAACTCAGCAATTTGTATTTCATTTGTTCAGTGCCTATTAAAGTTGTTGACATGAACATTTTGGTCTTTGTCATACATAAGATAAAAACTTCATCTCAAGACTGGTGCAGGAGAATTTTACACTGACTCTGAATAAGTGATAGCAAGTAGCTTTTAATGTCTCTTGCTTTGTGCCATATGCTCTGCTATGGAGGTTGACACAGATTATCATATTTAATCCTTACAGTAACTCTAGGAATTAATTAAATGTATTTTATAAATAAACTTTGGTTTAGAGTCAAGGATAATACAGCTATTGAGTCCTGGGTCTAAACTCACCCAAGCTCTTACATTGCACCATATTATATATGCCACAGTATGTGATTGAATGTGGAAATATTCACCTTAAAGTAAAAAAGAATCTGGATTCACTGATTTTACCTCTCATAGAATCAGGTTTTCCTCCTGTTTAACTTTTCGGTGCTTTTCAAAGGTTCTATAAATGGATATTGCTTAGAATCAAAATTTAAGTTATTTTAAACGAGGAATTTTGTCCTGAAAGATAGCATTGCACTTTGCAAACTGAAAACTATGTGTGTGTTATTGGGATTTTTAAAAATATGTTACTGTTAAGTACTTTTTTTTTGGTACCTGGGATTGAACTCATGACCTCGCACTCACTGGGCAGGCATTTATGCTGCTGAGCTAAATCCCTGGCCCCAGAAATCCATGTATTTATGAAATTGTGAATTTCTGCAAAGTCACCTGCCACTGAGTTTGAATGACTTCAACTATGATGAGTAGTCTTCAGTTTGTTCTTTGTTAAATTTGTCAGGATAATTGGAGTAGATCAGCCAAACTTGCAATTATGTCCAGTTTCAAAGGTGGATTGGATGGATTAAACACCAACTAAATACTTCTTCGAAGGGTACCATTTAATTTGAGCTGATTTTTCCCAAGTACTCCTACTGAGAATATTCCTTCATTTGGCCTTAGGCTACCATACTTTCCTGATTTTTCCTTCCATTCTAATCAGTCTTTCTCTATCTTTATGACTTGTTTTCCTTCCAGCCTCTAAATTTGCTGAAGATTCATTCCTTGGAGCTTTTTCCCCTATTTGAATTTACTCGCTAGGTGATCTTGTACAGTTCCTCTGGCTTTGAATATTATGCTGAGACTTTGAGGTTTGTATCTGTAGTTCAACCTCTTCTCTGAGTTCTAGCCTCATAGCTAACCTTATGTTTGACATAAACACTGGCTATGTAACAGTTGTCTCAAACGTGGCATGTCCAAAAGGTCATAAGGGGCAAAAATCTCTTGATTATCACTCTATTCCACAATTTACTCCAGTCTTCCTTTGCTCTGTAAATAACACTACTACCTACATAGTTACTCTAGTAATTAATCTAGGAATCATCTTTGATTCTGCTCTTTTCCTTCACCTTCTATATTTATTTAGCAAGTCATGTTTGCTTTGCCTTGAAATTACTTTCTAAATGTAGCATTTCTCATCACCACTGTTTCATCCTACTTCTGCTCTTGCCCCTACTTTATTTTATTGTGTATAGTTTTGCATATTACTTATATTTAGTTACTATCTTGATCAAGATGCTCTAGTAGCTTCCATTTGTATTTATAGTAAGATCTGAATTTCTTACCATAGCTTACATACTGTGTCCTCAGATGTGTCCCTCTCTTGCCAAGCTCACCACCTTCTACTCATTACCTGGTATATTTCACTCCAGTCAAACTGACCTCTTGCCTCTTCCTGGAATACAGCACACTGTTTTCTACCCTTTTGGCTTTTGCACTTACTATTTCTTCAACCCAAAACACTCCCAAGAGTTTCACCTGCCTTGTTTTCTCACTTTAGCTCTCTGTTTAGGTGTCAACTTTTCTCTTATATTATTTATTGCCTCCAGTGATTCTGTTAAGTGCCTCCCTACCTTTTTATCATCTCTTCGCCATTGAAATATAAAGTCCCCAAGGGCAGAGACTTTCTTTTACTAGTATATCCCCCATGCCTAGAACAGTACTTAATGTGTAATAGATGCTTATAAGTATTTATTGGATGAATGGATCTATTTTACAGAAATAGTTGTGTAACTTACTGGCAGATTGAAAATCTTTTTGTTGGTGAAATTTCCCTTAACCTCACTCCAGTACTTGAGACTCTTGTATCTTCCTGTCTCCTCCCTTCTAATTATTATATTTCTGTACATCCAATCACGCACCATATCACTGTGTTGTAAGTATGTCCTATAAACTGCCAGGTTCTGTTCATTCCTCTGTGTGTTGCCTTTTACATCCTTACCTCTACCTTACTTGTTACTTAGTTGAAACATCTATTATTACCACTTGATTATAGTGGCCAGCTGGCTTCTCATAGTTCTCACTTTGTCTTACTCAGTACATTCTCCACATTACAGTTATCAAGCGGAGCTTTTTAAATTATACATGTTTACGTTTGTATTTCTTGCAGAAGCTGTCACTTTTTTTTTGAGTAGTGGACACTCAGTGAATGTTGAATGAATACTCCTATTTCACAGAAGTACAATTGGTGGGCTATGCGATTATTTTAACGGCTGTGATTCTTTGAAAAGAATTTATACTTAAATAATCCTCCTTTATTCCTGTTTTAGAAAAGCTTTAGGAGTTCTTTGTTGTCCATTAGTGTTAATGAACTATTTAAATGGCTATAATCATATAGTATACTATTGAAGCATTTCACAGTAGAGTTCTTTTGTTGTTGTTTAGCAGAATTGAGGTAATGTCTTTGCTTCTGTATTAAAACAATTCTTTCTTTTCTTTTAAGCTAAATTCTCAAGGGATTATTGAATTGCTGAGAAATTGGGGAAAAGACAAGCTGAAATTCTCATTCCATGGATCCCTTGGGTGCACCTTCCCAGTTTGTGGATGTGGATACTCTACTAAACTGGGGTGACTCATGTGAAGATGAATTAAATTCTTCTGATACTACAACTGAAACATTTCAGGAAGATATTATTAGATCACCTTTTCTTTATAATAAGGTTATCAATGGAAAAGTGGTTCTTTGGTAAATTTTTGATAATATATCATTATCCAATAACATTTTCCCATAATTCGCTCTAAACTTTTTTTGTAAACTCCAGTGTTGTTTAAATATTGTTTTGCATGTACATGTACAGATTTTTGGAGATTTAGTTAATATATAATAAGCTGTACATAGTTAAAATTTACAATGTGTTTAATTTCTAGCATACGTCTACATACATGAAGCTATCACAAGTGTGATAGTGAATATATCCATTCCCTTCAAAAATTGTTTGTGGTTTTGGAGTCTTTCTCTAATGTCCTTCCCTGTGGTTCCATATCCCCAAATTACCCCAAATTTCTGTCACTATAGATTAGTTTGTATTTTTCAGTCTATTCTCTATCTTTATAAATTTTCCTACTTTGGACATTTCATGTAAATGGAATCCATACAATAACATACATGAAGTTTTTGTGACTTAACATAATGGTTTGAATATAGTATGTATCAGTGTCTCATTCCTTTTTATGGCTGATAATATTCCATTGTATGGATATACCATGTTTATTAGTTCATCAGTTAATGAAAATTGATGATCTTTCCACTTTTTGTGTTTATGACACTGCTATTTCTAAATTCTTTAAAGCAACCACTTTCAACTTTGTAAGCATTCTGTTAGAACAGAAGAAATAGGTAATAAGCAAATGTGTGACATAATGTTTTTATTAGTTTCAGGGGAGTAACAGTTAAATTAAAGCTGTATCAAATAGGCCACATTAAACTTCTGAGTCAGGAATTTCTTCTTTGGTTAGCTTGAGAGCAAGCAAAATCAACCTGGTAAAAGAGGCAAAGTTAGAATGTTCTGAAAGAATTAGAAATTAGGTGTTGCATCTCTTCTTCCTCATACTTTCTTTTTGCTTACTCAGGAAAGGTGATGTGGCATTATTGAACTGTACAGCCATTGTGAACACCAGCAATGAAAGCCTCACAGATAAGAACCCTGTGTCAGAAAGTATCTTCATGCTTGCAGGGCCTGATTTGAAGGAGGACCTACAGAAGCTGAAAGGTAAGTCAATTTACGTAGATATCTTGTTCCCTAGGAATCATTTGTTTTTATGTTTCTCTACTTCAGAGAAGTAGGTTTTGTTTTTAAGTGAGAAAACTATGTAAATGTAGCTGTTTTTCTTTTGTTAGAGCTCAATCGAACAGCTTTCGAAAGCCCACAAAGTGTTAAAAGCTGAGCTTGGAGGTTTTACTGCCAGTAAAACTCTTCTGTCATGTTTTGGAATTTTTAAATAACAATCATGGTAGCAGTTAGATCATTGCTTTTCTTGCCTTGATAAACCTGCTAAAACATTTATCCTCAATTGAAAAATTTTTATCATGCTTTGATGTTGATGCATAATTTCTTTATATATACCTCCTGAACACAGTGGTACGTTTTTGAAATGAAAATTGGCTTACTGATAAAATCAAGTACATTGCAGGAGTACATATCTTCTCAGTTAACTTTTACTTGCTGCCTTTTGTTTTTATCAAAACCTGCTTCTGGGAATGTTGCTGTGGAAATGGGAATAGGAAGAGTTCTTTTGGTTCAGAATGTTATTTGCTCTTATCTGCTTTAATTTTTTTTTTACATTACCAATGTACTATCCCTCTGTTATAGTTACTTGAGGCCAAATGGAATACTTTGAAATTGAGTCTTCCCATTTTATAAAAAAAGCTTTTTATTCAAAGAATGAGTAGCATTTATGTTCAGCATGAAAAATGTGAACTTCAAGCTGGGCAAGATAGTGCATACCTCTGTGAAACTGAGGCAGGAGGATTGTGAATTTGAGTCCAGCCTGAGCAACTTAGTGACTCAGCAAGATCCCGCTCAAAAATAAAAAATTAAAGGTTGTTGGGGATATGGCTTAGTGCAGAAAAGCTCTGGGTTCAATCCCAGTATAAAATCTCGCTTTCCAGATCTTTGTCATTTAACACTGACAGCTGCTTTATAATCTAACAAAGATACTACAGTTTGCACAGAAGTACATACAATGTTGGCTCTTAGGAAAAATTGATACAAAAAGAATTGTATTATGTGATCAGAAACTAAGTTTATACTGTGAGAAGAGAATAAACTCTTTCCTTGATACCATGGTGTAAAGAAATTGTCCCCTTCTTGTGGTGGCTGGGGGGAAACTTGTATATTTGACTGATTTCATACAAACTTTTTAATCTAGCTTCCTTTTATTTTTAGTCTCACATTATAACATAGCTATAAAAGTACTAAGAACTTCCATTTTCTGAGCCTTTTTAGTATAATAATTACAATACTAGTTAATGCATGTATCTACTTTACATGTATTGACTCATTTAATCTGATGAAGTAAGTAGTACTAGTTTCCCTTTAAATACGAAATCACCACACAATGAACCCAAGCACCTGCCCCGAGTTATAGAACACAAATGCGGAGAACTGAGGATTTGAACTGAAACAGTCTGTCTTGAATCTGACACTGCCTTTCCATACAGATCACCTTGCTTTATATTGGTTACCTGCTTGTGTAGGCAGTCAGCTTTCTCTACTCTGTTAAGTCACTTATTCCTCATCCACTGACTTTGTGCCTTCCAAAACTGGTGATTCTTTTCGGCTTCATGTCTCTCCCATTTTCTTTGTGTTTATACCTATGGCATTGCTATTCTCTTATTTTGAGAACACAAAGAACAGGGATAAATTCTTGTGTTCAATTGATATTTTTAACTGTAACTTGTTAAAGTTGTTAATACTTTCTCTGTTGTGTGTTGTGATTTGATGTTTTTCCTAGTACCTGCAGGTTTAGTCTATGTTTCTGTTGTTCCCAGGTTGCCGAACAGGTGAAGCAAAATTGACAAAAGGATTTAACCTAGCTGCTCGGTTCATCATTCACACAGTGGGGCCAAAGTACAAGAGCCGCTATCGCACAGCAGCTGAGAGTTCCCTGTACAGCTGCTACCGAAATGTACTTCAGTTAGCAAAGTATGGTGTACTCATTTCCTGGACTAGCATGCCAAACATCGTTTCATCTGAAATCTAGCTTTGGAAGTCAGATTTTGAGGGATTTATATGATTTAGGTGGGCTCTGAAATTAGAATTAGTTATATTTTCAAACTTAACAGTATAAATGGGACAATTTAGGTGACTTGAGAAAGTAATCTATGCACATTTCTTTCAGTCTTGAAATGTATATACCCTAGTGAGCATAATTAAATAATGTGTTCATATGGTTGTTAAATAGTACAATAGTATCTTTTAATAGTAAACTTGTTGAAGGAAAGAAGGAAAAGTTGGTTGTCATTTGAAAATTAATTATGTATTATAAATGTTTGTGGTATAATTTTTGTGTCTTCTTTTGGTTGCAGAGAACAGTCAATGTCTTCTGTTGGATTCTGTGTCATCAATTCTGCAAAACGAGGTTATCCCCTAGAGGATGCAACACACATAGCACTTCGTAAGTGACGTTAGAGATGTCGTACATAAATTGAGTCTTGAAATTTTGAAAGCTGTTCTTCTTATTACTAGATATTAGTCACAGCCAAAGAAGATTTTTTGACTAAATGACCATGACATGATACTGAGAAGTGTCTATTGACAGGTTCTGGAGCTCTCAGTTTACTTTTTCACCTTAAGATTTTTATCCATTTGAATCATGGCTTGGCAACTTACTTATTAAATGTGAGAATGACACCAAAATAGAGAATATGTCCACTGCACTGGGTAGTTGAGTCAAAAGTCAAAATAGTCTGCAACCACGCAGTCAAAAACAGATTTACATAATGTCATTTTTGTTAGCATCTTAGGATATAAACACTAAACAAAAGCATTCATTGTACTATTTGCATATTAAACCATGATTTAGGTTTAAAAGAGACTGGGCCCAATTCATACGAATGAAAATGTCGTTTATGTGATATAAAAATACAGTGTTTGGCAAAAGCAGGTAGCACAGTGGTAGAATGTTTGCTGAGGATGCACGCAGCTCTGGGCTCAATCCCTAGTGCCAAAAGGAGAAGAAAAGTTACAGTTTTCAGATCCATTATGAAAGTCTGTAATCTCACTGTGTTACATGCAGATTCAAGACATATCTTGAGTTTTGTTCTGGGTATTATAGCTCATAAGACAACATAAAGGGAAACCAGCTTGAAGCACAGCAGTACTCTCCTGATGAAGAACATGCTTTAGTAAATATGATGCCTGGCTTCAAATGCCTGATGAGGTCTCAAAGTGGATGTGCTCTGTGTTGCATTTTTAGAGCATCAATTCTCAGGAAAGGGTACCATTATAAACTATTGAGCTGTGGACCTTTTGTCCAGATGTGTTTATAAATACAGATTTAGCATACTGTTTTAGGAAGTTTGCAGGTCCTTACAAGGATTGTAGATAAGAATTCCAGTTACAGATGGCAAACTCTTAACACTCAATTATTTTTGAGGAAGGAGATTCTGATGTTATTTGATATATAAGTGCCTGTAACAGAATAGTATTTTAGTGTCTTTATTGTAACTATAAACATTCACATAGAGGTTCCATGACCATCTGTTACAGATGTATAGAAAACTGCTCACATTTGGGAAGGAAACTATACTAAATGGTCTTTAAATCTCCTTTCTATCTCTAGAGTTTAAAGATGAGGCACTGGAAGTCTTCTATCAACCAAAACTTACAGAGATGTTAGAATATGTAAAATTATAGTCTTAAAAGTCTTATTTAGTCAGACATGTGTGGTACACACATGTAATTCCAGCACTCGGGGAGTCTAAGGCAATCAGATTACAAGTCCAAGTAGAGCCTGTGAAACTTAGCAGTTTAATTATACCCTGTCTCAAAATAAAGAATAAAAAGGACTTGTTATATAGCTCAATGCAAAAGCCTTGGGGGGTCCATCCCTACTACCACCAAATAAAAAAATGAAAAAAAACTCATTTTGATAATTAAAATCCTTAACTGGTCAAAGATTTTATGGTAAATCCGTATGTTTCATAGTTATAGTTTACATACTTCTCAGAGGGCAGAAATCTTACCTTTTTGTCTTTGTATTTTCAGTGCTTATACATCTTTATGTATACAATGCATATTTCTTGAGAAACATGTCAGCTTGATGTATTCAGTCAAGAAATTTTAAAAAGAAGCAAATTCCATTTAATTTTCTCAATTCCATATTTTAGGTAGTGTTGTATGTTGTATAAATAAAAGAAACTCAGAAATTTATCATGTTCTTAGAGCTATACAGACGTATATCCAGGCCTTCTAATTTCTAAGGCTAGTAACCTACCTGGTTTACTAGATAATTTGTTACGTTTCAATTAGAACTACTTCAACTACTGTGTTACAACCTGCCATGATACCATTCCTTTGACAAGCTTGACAACCTCTAAATTGAATTAACCATTGCCTTGTCAGGTTTAGAATTTAAGGAGGTAACATTTTGTAGAAGAGCTTTGAACAGGGAGTCAGGGTTAGTTTTTAGTTCCAATTCCACCTGTCCAACTCGAACTCTCTGGTTCCAAACAAATCACTCAGGGACCATTTTCTAGGAACTTAATTGGCAAAAAAGAAAGGTGTAGCTCAAAAAGTGGCAAGTTAGCTACTATTGTGTAAGTTCCATTTGACTTAGTATACCTTAAATCTATAATGCTATAGTAAAACTATAGCATTCCAATTTAAAAAATAGAGATGAGAAAGAAAGAAAGACAATGATGTCTCTTGGGATAGGGTTGGGGGACAAGTACCTCCTGCTGCTCTGCAGGGGCAAACAGCTCACATGGATTGTAAACTCAGCAACAGTAAAGAATCAGAGGGACAAAGGTTAAGGAAAGGAAAACACTTTACTTACAAAGAGGAAAAGAAAGGAAGGAGAAGAAGACAGATAGCTATCCTGATAAGAATCAAGTTAAGGGGCTCCAGAAAAATGGAGGATCTGTGGGTCTTTGTTCCCGTGTGCTTTTATAGGGGAACAGAGACCCTTCCTCCTACCTGGAACTTGTTGTAATTCGATTGACTTTTCTGAGCACTCCTGCCTAATGTCATTTCCTTCAGTGGCCTGTCTGTTTGTCTTTCACAGGGCCTTACCTCGGGTGAACAGCTGGTTGGCAAGGGGATACCTTATTTATGGTTAGCTTAGAGTTAGTAAGGAGGTGTGTGGATATCTGCTGTAGTACCATAATGACCCTAGAGTGGATAATCTAGTGAGCCTGTGTATGTATGTATGTATAGATACATACAGTGTATGTGTATATATGGAGATACACACACACACACACACACACACACACACATACATATATATACACATATACATATATATATATATATATATATATATATATATATATATATATATATACTGACTAAGCTTTCATCAGTGTTAGTCGTCCCACCCCTCCATTTCCTCTGCATTCTGTTGGAGGTGGAGAGGGACAGCTGTCTCAGCTTCTTAGCTTTGTGCCCTTGGCTCACTCATGCTGTCTGTGCTCTGCCTGTGAGTTCCCTCTCTCTAAGTCACTAATGCCTCCTGTGCTATTTTGTGTTCTTTATCTGGTTTTTCTCTTTTTCTTCCCACTCCTTGAAACTGTTCTGAGGGAAAATTTCTTGTAATAAAGTTTTAACTCCTTCTAGTCAGGGTTAGCTGGAAAACTAACGAGGCCCTTAGCTTATTTTTGCCTGTCTACAGATCCCCTCTCACTACTACAGTGATACTCTTTGCTTGAGTACTTTTAAACATTTAGAAAACAAATGACTTGTACACTTTGATGTATAAATCCAATATTATAAATCTTTCATATCAAAAGCTTTCTTTCTATCCTGTTGATAAAATCTACTGTATTTCATTTGAAACCTGAGTAACATAATCAAGACTTATCTTTTTTTTTCTTAGTTCATGTGTTGTTCAGTTATTCTCCATAAAATGCCTAAAGAAACATCCACATTGAAATAAATTTAATAGACCGTTCACTTAATAAAAATTTGAGTTACTCTGTGTGGTTAGGCTCAATGCTTTACAAGAAGTTGTGATGGTAAGAAAAAGGATTGAAGGTGTTTGTTGTTACTGTGTTTCCATGTTAGAAATTTAACATCTCGTGTGTCATTCTCACCAGTTGTCATGGTTTATGTCAGTGGCCTCCAAGGCTCATGGATTGTGGACTCTACCAAATCTAGCATTTGTGATTGGTTTGTTGTCTAGCACTTGGATTAGTTGTGTGAATGCTACACCCGCCTCAGGGTAGAGCCAGGATATGATGTAAAGGCAGGAAAAAGTTTCTCTCTCTCTCTCTCTCTCTCTCTCTCTCTCTCTCTCTCTCTTTCTTTCTTTCTCTCTTTCTCTCTTTTTCTCTCTTACTGGCTGGTTCACGCCGTGCTGTTTGCAGCCGGCTGTGAATGGCAGCCCGCCATACCACCCTGCTGCTTAGAGCAAACTAAGTATGGACTAAAACCTCCAAAAACTATAGAAAATAAATCTTTCCTTCCTCATTTTGGGCATCAGGTATTTTGTCTCAACAACAAATAAAAAATAACTAAGATACCAGTTAAAGGGTATTCATTAAATTTTAAGCACATGACGTTCTGACTGGTTGTGAAGACTTGTGCACATGTGAAACTTTGAAGGAATCATGTGAACTTAGCACTTAGCACTGAACATGAGAATGATGGTGTGTTTCCTGTTTTATGCAGAGTTACTTTTCTAAATGACCTCTGTTGGTGGAAATCAATTTAGTTACTATTTGGCATTGTACTTTGTCTTCTAGAGGAGATAACAGTCATAGAATGAGAAACTGGTAATGTGTGAACATTGAGAGTTGATATAAATGTGAATGGGAAAAAAAACTGTCTTAAAAGTTCATTTTTTAAGAAAAAAATCATGATAGAATAGAGGGAGAAATTAAAAGTAAGTGTGTCACATAAGAAAGGGAAAAATATGATGTCCTTCAACAAATGGATCTGTTCTAGTAGATTCTCGAAATACAATATTATCCAAAGAAATCAATATATAACCAGAGCTATGAATTGTTAGTTCAGGTATTAGTTAATTTTGAATGGATGTATATCATATCCCAAATATGTGCTTGGCCTTATGTAATTTTAATGTAAAATATATTTGGCTTTCAAAAAGTCTAGCTATCAAATACTATGAGAAGTTCCCATATAGAAGAACGTTCAAAAAATAAACACTTGCTACTCAAGTTAATAATCACAGAAGTTGAAAAATCAAAAATCAAACTTTAACTGTTATAAGTTGAGTATCAACTTATGTAGAAGGAGCACAAGAGTATAGCTTTGAGCAGAACTATACTCTTCAGAGTTTTTGACTAGGTCTTGAAGCATGAGTAGACAATGGTAGATGAAAGGCGTTACACTTAAAGGTAAGCAATGCAAACAAAGGTAGTTCAGCATACAAGTAAAAGTAAGTGGCATATTTTAGTGTATCAAAGAAGCAGATTTGGCTAGATCTGAAGATATGTGGGAGGAATGACTGGAGATAGGAATCAGATGGAGAGTGGGGAGAGGTGGTTAGTTGGGGTTAGACCTTAGAGTATAATTTAACCTTTAAGCAGCATGGAACTATCACGAATGTTTAATAAGGCAGGTAATGTAAGACTATAACTCGGGCAATGGTAGATATATAGAGTTGGAAATGGAACACGAAAAGAAGATTTAAGAGCTTATTGTATAAAGCCTGTGTGCTTTGAGAACTGGAATGAAGCTGAGAGAAGAAATAGATGTTAGAAATGTTAGCAATAAATTTAAAACATCATGGGAACCATTTGAAGGAAGAGGTGAAGGTAGTACCACAGCAAATTCAGAATTCTAGCTTATGTTCCCGATTGGGTTGTTGATACATAGGAGAGAAACCAGAGGACAGGATTTGGACCCATTGGGATCAAGTTTGGACAGGTTTAGTTTGAGATCTCTAGGTTATTTGTGATGATTTATCTAGTAGGGAGTAGGTAATTCTGATGTTTTTCTTAGAAAATAAAATATAAAAATTTAGGGCTCATCAGCATTTGTGCAAATTAGGGAACTAAGAATATATATGTGTGTGTATATATATATGTGTGTATATATATATATAGAGAGAGAGAACATAAAAAACATTGCTGACAAACCATATAGGATATTTTTAAAAAGATGACAGCATGGACATTATAAAGGACTGAGAAATGTCAGTAATTTAAGAACTGACAAAGAGCCTTGTTGTTAGGAAGTTGATAGAAGAAAATCAGCATACATAGAAATTAAATTAATTCATGTTTGGTTTTGCAAAGAGGTGAGGGGATGAGTGGGGCATCTTAACGCTGCAACTAAATGAATGGAAGGACACTTAGACTTTCCAGCTGTGCTAGATCATTCTAGTGAAGGCGAGAGGCCCAGGGAATAAGAGGAATGCACTGGACAAGGAGAAGTCATCTGTCATCAGCCTCCTCTGTGGCCAGACTCTGTTATAGACACTGGAAATACAGCAGTACATAAAATAAAGCTTACACTGTTATGCGGCTCTCATTCTAGTGAATGAAGATTGAAGGCAGTGAGGTTATACAGGAAGCAAGGAATTCCATAAAATATCTGCGACAGTTGCTCTGGAGCAAAGTAAATCATGGAAGAGTTTTCATAAAGGGTGGTCTGGGTGGGCTTGTCTGACAAGGGATCCCTGCACATAGACTTCAGTGAAATGAGAAGTGATTCATTACAGAACTCTTAATGCTTAAGTAATTTCTTATTGAGTAATCATTCTTTTTTCTTCTCCAGGTACTGTAAGGAGATTCCTAGAGATTCATGGTGAAACCATTGAAAAAGTAGTATTTGCTGTCTCTGAGCTTGAAGAGGTATTTTGTTAATTATTTTGTATTATTCAAATCTTAGTTTTACTGTTTGCCTTTGTCTTGTCATTATCTATTTACTGACTTTCCAGCAGACAAATCCTTATTATCTGTGCACTTGTTTGACAGTGGTACTTGCTATCATTCATTGAAAAAAATTATGTTGGAAGCTATCAACAAGTCAGAAAAGAGCGTTCTGTTCATGTTGTTTTGCTGCTTGGCTGTTGTCATTGTTCAGTGGAACCTTACACACTGGAGCTGTTCTACTTTGCTGCGTGTGTCAGTTCTCAGGGCATCACCTTGTAAGCTGAGCACTCAGTGTCTGGGCTTAGTGGAAAACTACTGCTTTGTGGGGAAGTTCTGGTGGCTCCCTGACTGGAAACACGTGATAGAAGGCCTATTACTAGCGCTGAGGAGGTTGTGAGGTGCATGTTTTATATTTGGTTAACTTTAGTTTGTTTCAGCTTAATTTACAGTCATTTTGCAAAATCAGATTTTAAGCTTTTCTTAGCCTAAGAATGCTATATCCAATTCAGCTTCTAATATTAGTACTATATGCTTAAGTCATATAACCTCTCAGCACTTTAGTAAAATAGAGAAGGAAAAATAGGAATAGAATTGGTTGGTTTGAACACATAAGGTATATCCCTATGTAAGCTTTTTTTTAACTATTTTTAGGAATTAGCTAGCTTGGAAGGGTCAGTCTGGTTAGTAATCTTTTTAAGATGTGAAAGGACCATAAAACAGAGAAAATAAGGGACAAAAAAAGGTTAATATAATTTCTTCAAAGAAGATACACAAATGACCAGTCACCAATGGAAAGATGCTGTGTGACATTAACTGTTACAGAAAGGCAAATCAAAGCTACAGTGATATACCACTTTGTCGTACTCCCTGGAATGGCTGTAATTACTAAGGTAGATGATAACAAGTGTTGATAAAGATATGTAGAAATTGGAAACCTCAAATATAGTGGGAATGTAAAAATAGTACAGCTGCTTTGAAAAACAGTCTGGTATTTCCTGAGAAAGGTGGACGTACAGTTCCCACCTAATGCAGTGGATCTGCTCTAATGTATGTGTAGAAGAATTCAGATGTTGAGTTAACAAACAAATTAGTTTATGCCTATGATATTCAGCTATAAAGAAGGGGGAATGAGTTACTAATAGCATGCTACAACAAGGTGAACCTTGACGACATTACGCTGAATGAAGGAAACCAGACAGAAAAACCCACATATTTTATTCTATTTTTGTGTAATGTTCAAAATAGGTAAATTCATAGAGACAAAAAAATTAGTAGTTGTCAGGAGTTGGAGCAAGGAGAGGAGAGATAGGAAATGATTTCTATTGGATAATGAAAATGTTCTGAAATTTTCATAGCAGTTGTGATTATACAATTTTGTGAATAAAATAACCACTGAATTGTATACTTTCAAAGGGTTAATTTTATGTCATGTGAATTATACTTTAGATTTTTTAAAAAGACTGTAAAACTAGTGTCTCCAGTCTTTTTATACACCTACTTAGAAGATGATGCAATCCCTTATGCAACACAGAGAACTGAAGGATAATGATTTCTTGAATGATTTCTTTGTCCTGAATGATTCCATTGCTCTTTTGTTTTCTTACTATTTTAATTTAGTCTTTAATTATAGTTTGGAACAATCAATGAATAATACTGAATAATAATAAAATAATTTCTAGGATGATGAGTAAACAACATGTTTCATGATTTAGGAAAAATAAAAGCAAATGCTTGTTATCTACTATGGATTTATAGACAGTGCAGTGAACCAACACGTGTGGAAATTACAAAAAAGAATGAGTTTCATTTAATTTTTTTTAAAAAATAAAATTTACCTTTGTTGTTTGAAAGCTAAGAAAGCTCATGAAATAGTCCTTTACGATAGAATGTTTTTAAGAAAATAACTGACTCTGGCTTAATGCACTGAGCTTAAGGAAGTAGCATTTTAAACTGGGTTTCAAGCAGATATCTCTAGTAAGTAAAAGTGGGGTTGTAGACAGGAATACTGGAACTTAATTTAATGAATTCTGGATTTAGTTTCCTTGGAATTGCCAGAATGAACATCCTGTTTAGCTCAGAATGCAGATCTTAACAATGACTAAGGGTCCCAGAGAGTAGGTAGGCAGTGTGAGCTCAGGAGGGTTGAGGGTTTTATTCTTGACAGCAGCTGTCTTCTCAGTGCTAGCACTGCTTTGGCTGCTTCCTTACTTTGTTGTTTTTCACAGAATGCCTTGCTTTTGTGACACAGGCTACTTACCAAAAGCTGCTACCTCTGTACTTCCCAAGAACGTTAAAGGAGGAGAGTCGCTCGTTGCCCTATCTACCTGCAGATATTGGAAATGCTGAAGGGGAGCCTGTGGTGCCTGAACGGCAAATCAGAATAAGTGAGAAGCCTGGTGCTCCAGAGGGTGAGTCCTGCATTCTACCTTTCCCTTGAATAGAAGCTAAGGTACTATAAAACACACCAGCCATCACAGAGGTGGGAAGTTTAGCTTGACTTTCAGAAAGTTCTCTATTAGCATGACTCTAAAATCAAGAGCTCTGTAGAAATTTTCCAAATCCTACTCTCATTGAGACTTATTTTTCAAATTTAAGTAGTTACATATAAGTAGATAAGTAGGTGGATATCTAGACAGCTGTTATATCAAGTCTGTGTTAGGCAGTGGGGATTCAGAGGTGGAAATAACATTTGAAGTATAGCAAAGTTTCTATCAAGCAGGACACTGTTGAGACAGAAATCCATCAAATTATCATCTAAAGTTTTAAGTAGTTTTACCAGTGCCCTCTAAAAGACATGTAGTAATAAATGCTAAACCAAAAATCCTATAAACATTAATTTTATTTCTTTGAATTTTATACTGATGTAGGTTGAAATGGTAGCTGCAACAAGTTAAAATGTAAGCTGTGTGAAAGCTTCTACCAATCTGCACACATACATACATAAAGTCATGGATACCTTCTGTGTGCACATGCCTTATTAGCTCAGTGCTGGGACCTAAAACATTCAGCAGCTTAGGAATTACTATGAGATTCCAACTGTAAATACTTCTGTTAAAGATGAACCGCAGGTTAAAATCTGTAGAAGGTTACTCAACTCCCTTTTAGCACCAGTAGGCAGACTTAGATCAAATGGAGGGAATTATAAATGGTCTCAGATGGAAATGTCTGTGAGCCAGCTTTGCTGGACATGCACCCTCTACTCTGGGGGTAAGGTAAGTATCCAGTAGAATAGATCTTTGAAATAATGCCAGAGTTATTTACCAATAACTGGGCTATCCCTACAGCATATCATACTGGACTATCATACTGGACTATCCCTGCAGCATATCATTTTCCTCCATAAAATGCATTTCGTCAGATAAGGACTAAGGAAAAGCAACATCAATTTGAAATGGCACATTTGGGCGGTAGATGAAGCTGACTTATTAGCCACAGATTCCTGTCCTTTTGAAGCTTGCTTTGCCTTTATAGCTTAGAAAATAGGCCTTCGTGTTCATAAATATTTTCAGTTAGAATGGCAAATCTGTATGCACACACTCACATTCATCTTTGTTAATCTTTGTTAAAGATTCATTCATAGACAATATTAAATGAAACCAGGTCCTTTTAAGCTGTTGGCATGTCACAATTTGAGTACCACTGAAGTAAATGTAAAGAAATCCCAGCTGATGGCCCACCAGGCTGGGATTCAAGTGATGGTACTACCTTGGGAAATTCCCCATGGTCCAAAGTTTGTTTTACCTTTTCTGCTTTTCTTTTGGTTTCGTTGTTAATGCGTCTAGTGAGGCATTACACTAAGAGATGATCTGTTCCTAAGGGAGTAGATTTTCCTAGCCAAACTGGTAAGGATTACATGGATAGATCAGAAAGTTTGCCTCTTAATTCATAGTGAGAACAACTTTTATGGACCAAAAGGATTATTTTAGTGTGACTGGAGTAAAAAGCAGAGTACTGAATTACAGTGGATGTATTTCTTAATGAATGTGTGTCATAGCCTGTGAGGCTCACTACCTGTGTTCATTGGTTCATTACCTGACAAAGGGCCAGGACTTAGGTAGCAAGTAGCCAGATGCTCCCTCCTTAAAGGATGCTATATAGATGGTCTCAGATGCTTATACTTTTATTTATTTTGCCATGAGCTCTGTTTAAACCAAAAGATAGTCTAGTTACATCCATCTTTTTGTTGATGTTCCCAACTTTCCTTCCTTTTGAAGGAAACTGGTTTGGGCAGTAGATGAAGCTGTTCACCATGTTCACCATGGTTTGATTTCACATATTCCTAAAACTTCTGTCGTACATGGACAAGCAGTTTCTTTCATTATTTTACTTCTACAAATGGATAAATAATATTTCAATATTATTTAAAATGAGCAGGAGCCCTGATTTTTAGTTAGCTGACAGCCATTGCTACTGCAGTGTTTCATTTACTGCCTCATTTTGTCGTAAGTTCTCTGTTAATAACGGTATTCTTGTTACAGACAACCAAGAAGAAGATGAAGGCTTAGGAGTTGATCTGTCTTTCATTGGCTCTCATGCTTTTGCTCGAATGGAAGGAGATATTGATAAGCAAAGAAGACTAATCCTTCAAGGACAGTTATCTGAGGCAGCCCTACAGAAGCAGCATCAAAGAAAGTAAGGCAAACTGTTGGGACTATTAGACACGTAAAGATACGCAAAACAAGAAAAGAACCTGACACTTGCTGCCTAATTCATGTACATACGTGTGTTCTCCTGTTTCTTCATAACAATCTAGGCAGGGAGAGGTGCTCTCCCCATTTTGTATAAGCAGAGCTTAAAGTTAAGTGATGTATCAGTGGTCACAGTTAATATGTGAAGCCATTGTTCAAATGCATATCTGACTTAAGAGTTCTACTCTGCCTAGTTTAATTGTTATGTCTCCCTGTGAGGTTATATCCCAAAAGTAGACATTAGGAAAAGGGGCAAGCAGTTACAAAATTTTTAATGTTTAAAATTAAAGTTTAGTTCAATTTAAAAGTTTTATTCTTCTCAGCTTATCGAAAGGATCTTAAAAACATCTAACCCATTCCATTTTTTAAAAAATCCTTTCAAAAATGTAGCTTTTGTACTTCTCTGTCTCTCTCTCTCTGGTTCTCTCTGTGTTTCTCTTCCTCTCTCCCTCTCCCCCGCTCCCCCGCTCCCCCTCTCCCTCTCTCTCGACAGAGTCTTGCTGTGTAGTCCGTAGTCCAAGGTGACCTGGATACGCTGTATGCCAGGCTAGCCTTGAACTTGCAGCGATCCTCCTGGCCTCCCAAGTGCTGGGATTACAGGTGTGCAGTAGCACCCCTGGCAGTTTTTGTACTTTTAAATTCTTCTGACAATTAATACTCTTAAGTAAAGCTAGCTGCTTTTCAGCACATTTTGGAGAAAAAACAGTGATAGACTTTAAATGGCTGTATCCATTGTGTTCTGTAGTTGGTAGAGAGGAAACATTTCATAGCATTGATTAAAACCATGTAATGAGCTTAGCATATCATCTGGTACTTCTCAAGCTCTGAAAATTGGTGTCTGCTATTTTCTTTAATCTTGAGCAAGTCATAGTCTGTTTTACCTTCGAGTTTGTTTTGAGCTTTCTTATTTCTTTCACTGTAATACTCTCATCCCCGTCAGTGCTGTCTTTATCTTTCTGGAATAGATGCCTCTTTTTGTATACTTTTTTCATGCCCTGAACCTATCCAAAGCATAGCATGGTCTTTATTATAGTGTTTTGTAATGGTGTCTTGGTGTTATCAGGCTCCATTCATAAAATGGGAGCTGGACTAGATGATCTCTGGATTCCCTTTTGGGACTCCCTGCTCAATCCTGACTCTTCATTTTATTTTATTTTTTTAAAAAAGCACGTTTTCCACTAGGGGGCACCAATGAACAGCTTTTCCAAAGAGTGCAGTCAGAATCCAGTGATAGTTTCTTAAATATAATGAGTGAACTCTCACTCATATGATTGTGTTCTAATATATGTTTTAAAACATGTTCACGTCATTTTTTATGTATTGCTAGTGAATCTCAAATTTTTTGGTCCCAGATCACCTTTACATTCTTAAAAATTATTGAGGACCCCAAAGAGCTTTTGTTTATCTTTATCAATAGTTATCATATCAGAAAATATTTATTTTTCAAAATTAGTTCATCCTATTTTCTCACAAACTTTTGTCATTTTGTGAGAATAGCACTGTTTTGTATTAAAAATTTGTATGAATCATTCTAATATATAATTACAAAATAGAAGAGTATTTTAATAACCTTTTCAAATAACTGGGGATAGCTCTCTTTGATATTGCACCAGGATTTGATGAGTGATAATTTCTGAAATTTATTTGTAATGTGGAATGTCAACCCATAGCTGTACAATTTTTGTATTCTGTACTGAAATGTGTTCTGTGCTACAGTACGACAGCAGGAATTTATATCATTACTTTGTAGTGTGATAAATAGATCTCTGGAAAATACTTTTAACTCTTCCCAATATTGATGCATTTCATTATTCAATGTAAAAATAATTATATTTGATAATGTCAGTACCAATTTCATTAGAAAAGTCTTCAGATCTTAAGAATTAACCAGCATCTAGAGGTGACACAAATTTTCCAAAATGATGCACACACATACATATATATAAAATACATATATTCATATGTGAATGCATATATGTATGTGCATATATATTGTACCTAAATATAGATTTGAGACTCAAGTATTATCACTGGCAACAAATCCTGTTACTTTTCTTGAAATGATACGATCATATGTTAATTTTTGAGAAAACAGCTCATGCTAAACAACTGTACTGTGTCTTGTCAGTCTTGGAAGTGAAAATGGCACTTCATGAAGAGAGCAACTGGTTGGCTTCCAAGTCGGATGACCGCATAGTGTTTTCCCAAGACATCGTCAGTATGCAAAAGTGATTTTGTATGTTCTTATCTGTTTATTGCACATTAATACTAAATAGATATTTTCTCAAAAGTTGTCTTAATAAAACTAATGGTTTTTACCTCTTCACCAAAGACATTCTTAAATGGCTTCTTTGGCAGTGAGAAATCCAATGGCTGCTACTGCAGTCTGTGTCTGCCACCTCCATCTACGGTAAGGCAGTCATCAACCATTTGTACCTAGCCATTGCTTTTAATGCCAACACCGCAGAAAGCACAAATAGTGTCTTAGTGTTGTTATGAAAATAATTTTCACTTTTCAGACCTCCATACGGTGTCCTTAGACCCCATTGAGAGTCTGCACTCGTGCTCTGAGAGCTGTTGGCTTACAGTCTCTTAGCAGTGCTCTATAGTTGAGAGGAATTTTGATTCTGATGATCATCTAGTACAGTTTTCCAGCGTGGACTTCACAGTCTGCCAGCATTAGAATCACCAAGGGAACTTGTTTACACTCTGCAAGACTCATATCAAAACTGAATCAGAACCTCTCTGGGAGGGATACAGGAGTCTTTCTTTGAAAATGTGTTGGTCGGTTCCTGTGTTCCCTAAGTCGCTCATCTAGAGTGACTTACGGCTCCTTTCTATTAGGTAAGCTGATTCCCTAGAGTGGCTTTCTCGTCGGCACAGCTATTGAGGAAGAGCCTTCTGTATAACCATCTTCAACATTTTTCCCTTCTCTATCATCTTCAAACCACTTACGTAAACTAACTTCATAGAAGTTACCAAAGGACTGGATTTTTTTTTTTATTTTAGTGGGGTTTTGTGTGTGTGTGTGTGTGTGTGTGTGTGTGTTACGCTTTGTATTTACAAGAAAGAACTGCACAGTTATTACTATTTCAAATCAGTCGACCAACCTCTCTGTGTCTGTGAACGTCCATTGTCTGTCTTATCGGCACACACGTGTAATTGCATACCACATACTTTTTCATTTCTTCATGAAAAATACAGATAATCTAGAATTTTAAAGTTTATCTTTGGGCTGGTTGATTACCCCTCTTTCTTTTTTTAAAAAATGAGTTGATCCGTTTCACTTAACTACAAATTCAAGTCAGTATTAAAATAATTATGTGTCTACAAAGTCTATACCCTCTGGAAAGGAGTCCCTAGAAGATGTGTACCTTCTAAAATAGACTATAAATCCAGCATGTAAAGCACCGTCCTTTGTACTGGTAGAGGACCTTGATGAAGAGAGTCAAATGTGTGATAGAAAGATATTTCCCTTTTGGTTTGGGAAACATTAGGCACTCACTCTGTAAGATAATATTGTAGACGTGAATACACAGACATAAAGAAGGTAGGCCTTATCTTCTGGAAACCCCAGTGAGCCACACTACCGTCAGATGTCAGAGGTCCTGAGTCAGTTTGAGACAGCTGTTCTGGAGGGTGGTCTGGGTGCATACGCCCAGTTGACACACAGATGCAGTGCAACCCGTGGTTCCCTAAGCCCAGATCAGGAAACAAAACCTCAGTACCTCTGCCATCCGGTTCCCTTGAGTAATAACCAAAAGATGTTCTGACTTTCCATTTGAGTGTGAGATATGTGATGACTGAGGATAAAATTTTATCTTACATCTGTAGTGTAGAATACTTCAGAGTGATGCTAGAAGAAAAAATTTAGATAAAATAAATTTAACAGAGTTTGTTTGAGCAAAGAATGATTCAGGCAGCACTCAAGGCAGAAGCGGTTCAGAGAGCTTTGCTCTACCCTTGTGAGCAGCAAGCTTTGACTGAAAGTGAAAGCAAAGTAATTTACTTGATTGGCTGAAGTCCTACTTACTGATGTCTTTTCCCCAGAATTAATTAGGTAAAGGAAAGCCTCCTGCTTAGGTGTTGGTATGGCTGTGTAAGGGTTCCTAGTACAGAAACAGCCCCCGACCAATGGACTCCTGCTTATTTTGCTTTCCCAGTAATAACACAGCTTCTCAAAAGTCTAGTCTAGGAAATCTAATTCTCTTTCAGAGGACTTGTGAGGTCAAACTATTTTCAGAATTTTACTGAGACTTCTTTTCCCTTTTCATTCTTATTCCTCTCACAGTTAGATAAAATTTTCCAAAGACTACCTAATATGTGATATTTCAGTGGATTAAATATGGAACCAGATATGAGAATCTAGCAGAAATTAGAGATTTATAAACTAAGAGCATAACTGTACACTCTAGATACAGCTTTTTTAATAAAATATTTTATTCATAGGCATTTTGTTTCTAAATAAGTAATCTTTCACTTCTATTTTTATTTTAATATGATAAATATTATAGATATAAATGACAAACAAAAGGTCTTTTAGGATCCTTAATAACTTTTAAAAACATAAAAGGATCTTAGGTCCAAAAAGTTTTAGAGTGAATGACTGTTTAGGAGTTTGTGATATAATTGAGCTGTAAATCATCTGTTTACATATCCTTCTATGTTTGAGATTCTAATGTGTAGTTTTTAAAAATTTATTTTTCTTGCTGTTTGTAAACCAACCAGGCTTTTATTTTTATATATTCGAATCTGGCTTCTATTAATTTTATTAGCTATGCAAGTTGAACAAATACTAAATTTTTTTACCTCTGAAAAGTAAGCAAGTTTTTTAGTACTATCTTTTTGAAAGCCCTCCATCAATCAGTAGGCTTCTTCCATCAGTGACAAAACTAATGGTCACATGGATTGGCAAAGTCCTCTTGTATCATTCCTTCCATAGCACTGCTATGCCACATCAGTGTCTCTTTGCAGCGAATTGTTTTAAAATCTTAAAAAATTAGTGTAGGCATGCTAGTGCGTGCCGAAAATATTTTTTTTAAAAAATCGGAAAAAATTAGTCGCCTAATTCTTTTGTTAATATTTCCAAGTCTTTTGTCCAATTGCAACTCAATTTTGAAACTTAAAACTATTATACACTAACATTTTCTTTCTTTGTTAGTGTTCCTTAGTTGGCTTAAATCCAGTGGCCGGTGACTCTTTTTTTTGAAATCTTTTTAAAAATTTACTTTTTTTTTTTTTTTTTTGAGACAGAGTCTTGCTGTGTAGTCCAAAATGGCCTTGAACCTACTATGTAGCCCTCGTCTCAAACTCATGGTGGTTCTCCTGCCTCAGCCTCTCAGAGTGCCAGGATTACAGACATGCACCACCACACCCAATGCCTGTGACTCTTAAGTCATTTTTCACAGCAAAAACATTGTCTTGTTAATTATTAAGTATTTGTTAAGCCATTACTGATGTGCCAAGTGTTGTCCTAGAATACTGCTAGTAATAAAGTGACAAGCAAGACAAATGCAGTCTGTGCCCTTTTAGAGCTTAGGGTCTTGCATACGAGAAAAATGCTAAACTTAAATTACAGGTATAGAGAGTAATAAGAGGAAATAACAAGGGTCTTAACCAAGTCTAGGTGGGGCAGTTGCATGAAAAATGTAAAAACTTCTGTTAGTTCCAAAGACAGAATTTTTCTGGGCCATTGGTTTTACCCAAATGGGTTAGTTATTAGTCTTTTAAAAGTAATTTAGTTTAAACTGTCTTCATCACTCAATCTTTGGCTGTACTGGTGGATGGTAATTGATTAACTGGGAGAAACTGACTTATGTTGGTTTTTTGAGGACAGCATCCAACCTCGACTGTTTCCAACCCATTGAGTACTATCAACCTAGCATTTCTGCCTTTGAGACACTCCAATAGCTACTTTTGCTGCCATTTTGATATATTTTATGTGATTTTGTTATTCATTATTACATTTTTATCTAGCACATAATAAAAATTTGTTTATTGGGATAACCTGTAGGAAATTCAAAATCTGTTTGACTTAATATTTTCCTATTTTAGCTTTGTTTTGGTTTTTATATTGTAAAAAAGACTTGTGTGTTTTTGCTAAAAGAAAAACAGAAATTTCAGCAAAAAGAGGGACATGTTTTTAAGAGACATAGTATAAAATATAAAATGTTCCGTGAATAATGAAGTTTAAAGGAAAAACAGTATTGTCTCTGTCTGATGAGGTAAGAGTAAGATCTTTTACTGCAGCTTCCCAATGACTGGTAGAAAACAAAAACAATGTAACTAGATAATCCAGTTTATACATGGATAGTGAAGTGGTGGACACTTAACTGTAACAAAGACAAATCTGATAAACATTGCAGTAATGAGTTGTTACATGAAGATTGAGCCTAAGAACTAGAACAGGACCAGTATCAAGATTCTAATCTTTAAAGTCATAAGTCCTTTAAATATTGGACATATGCTATAAATTTTCTCTTCATTAAATGTTCATGTGCATTTGCCAACCAAAATGTATTCTTGGATATGAAATTATTTTCAATGCAGGTTAAAAAATATTTTAAAGATTATACAATTTCAGGTTCATACCATGGATAGAACTCCATTTTAGATCGGGTAGGAATTTTATTTTTTAAATAATACATCCAGTAAGAAGTTGAGTGTCTTTCATACCTTAGAGAATTTTTCTTAAACATAAAAAGTATATTACTATACAAGAAAAATAGTGTCGACTGTGTATTAAGAATTTAAGAAAGTAGAGCCAAGAAGCTTAAAGAAAGTGAAAATTGAGTTACAGAATGAGGGCAAATATTAATACACACAAACCTCCGCATGATTAGTATCAAGAACTACAAATCAATGAGAAAAAAAGAAATAACCCAATAGAAAAATGGATTAATAAAATAGACTTTTCAATGAAGAGAAAAATATTTCCATTATACATGAACAGAGTCTCTGTCATCATTAATAAGCAGAGAAATTAGATACTATTTCAAACCCAACTGGTTGACAAGTGTTAAAATAATCTGGTACTGCAGACTCTTAAAGAGGTTTCGCAGCATTTCTTTCACTGATCATAGCAATTTTATAAATTGGTGAAATGCTTTGGAAGAGAAACTTGATGATATCTCTCAAAACTGAGCTTGTCCTGTAACCTAGCATTCCATTTCTGGAATTTCCTCAACAGAAATTGTGCATAGGTATACCAGAATGCATGTAAAACAAGTTGGTTATAGCACTGTTCATAATGGCAGAGACCTAGAAATGATCCAAGTACTCACCAGTGGGGGAGTGAATGAGAAAACTATAATTAAAAGTAATAGTTATCATAATTTATTGCTATAGAATACATATAGATTAATTAAAATAGTTTTTAAAAAAGCAAGGAAATTATAAACCTGAAATTCCAGATAGTGGTTGGAGACACAGTAGACTAAAATTGGAAGGGATTAATCATGTAATTAAATGTAGATTGTTGTAAAAGTGCTACTTTTTGTTTCGCTTAGTGGTTTTGGGGACAATTACTTCATTAAAAATAATTAATTATATGGCATAGCCAGTGTTCTAAAATGGACTACATATATACCAGTGACAGAGGTTTTGAACCAAGAATGATTGTTTTGTTCACTTGAGTTCCACTTTTTAAGAAAATACCTTTCAGAGTTCAATGAAAGCATAGTTAGTAAATATCAGAAACCACCCTAGGGATTGTCTGGAAAGAATAAAGATGAGTAAGACCACAGTCCCTGTTCTAGGGAACAATGGAATGGAAGCATGCATTGCAGTAAGTGAATAAAGCCTTGTACTGATAAAAGTAGAAGTTTTGCAGTAGTTGTTTCTACAAAATTACCTGAAACTTGCCTCCAACCCTTTTTACCTCCACCCCACGAGTCCCCTTCTCAGTGCCGTATATGTATTTGACAGTCTGTCTAGACTCCTGTTGGGTTGTTCGTCAGATTTTATCTTCCTACAGAATTCAGTGTGTTTGTAGTAACATGTCTCATATATTTCAGCTTTAAACTCTGAAGACAGGAATCTTTTGATTTATACAAAGCCTCAAAAGTGCCTTGTATAGTATTCATGTCTCTTATTTATTGAATACTTGACTCCCTACCATGATGCAAGCCATACATTTATGCAGTAAAACTTTAACAAATGAACAAATGAGTACATTAAAGTATATGAGAGTATATGCGTAGGTTGTATGCACACATGATGCCATTTTATACAAGTCACTTCAGCTTCAACTCTTCCATGAATTAGCTACAAACTTTGTTATTAACTTGACCATTAATCTTTTCCAAGTTGAAATCTTAAATGTCACTCCCAGCTTTTCACATCCTCTTGGCCAAACCAAAACGTGGTTCATGTGATCTGGTATATGGGATATCAGTAAAACTGAATTGATAGATCAGTACAACCAATCATTAAATATAGCTGGACTTTCAAGATAAAACTATCTAGTTCACTTGTGGTCCCACATGCCATGTACAGTGCTTAGCTGGTTTTTTCCTGAAAATAAAGGGCAGCTATCCTATTATTTATGCATTACAATCTTCTGTCATAGAGTAAGCATTCGATAAATCTTTGTGGAATGAGTGCTTATTTGGAAGACCTGACATTGTTTAAGGCTTTCTCTTGGCATTTTTTGTAATGAAGGCACATAAAGTAGTTTAAAACAATATTACTCCAAGTACTTTGATATCTTAGCCATTTTGTCTATATAGACTTCATTTAATCATAAGAACTTTTTTATTCATGGAATATGCACACCTTTTATTATTAACTCATTTATATTTATCTTCTAAGAAATAAGATTCTGCATGGTGTAATGGCCTCTTTATTTAATTCCTTCCTCATTTTAATGGAACCACAGTTCTTTAGGGTGAGGGAAAGAGTAACAACTTTGTAAATTTATTTTGCAAGACTTTATTATAATGATTATATCCATTATCTGTCTAGTTATAATCGGTGGTTATGTCAAGCAAGATCTGAAGATCTGTCTGATATTGCATCTCTCAAAGCTTTATACCAAACGGGTGAGTTTAAGAATATAGCAACTTACTCTTTCACTGATTAAGGACCATACCAAGCATGCTATTTGAAACTTTATTTTTCTCTGTTTTTCCATTCTGTCAGTGAGTAAAATGTTTATGTACTAATGAATAATTTTTGCCCATCATCCAGATCTTAAAATAGCATACCAGCCTATAAAATTTTCATTTTATGGTTCTATATTGCCAACTTCATTTTTCCTATTATTTTTCTTTTAAATTTTTCTGCTTTAATGGTACCATGTACTCACTATTACAAAACTCAGACCTTACATAAATTTATAATGGAGACAGCAAAATATCCTAGCTTACTACTCTTTCTCCATTATATTTCTTTTTCAGACAGTATTGTTAATTTTCAGATTGACTCATACTTAGTTTATCCTGGATCATTAATATTAAAAGTTGTGGTGAACTTAAACAAGTTATTTATAAAAAGATCCTAACATGGGCTATCACTAATTTAAAATCTTTAAAAGGTCTCATTGTAAAAGTCACAAAACTAGAAAAGTATTGTTTTCTATATTGTTTAAGAAATCTGAAGATGAAATTTTCATGTTTTCTGGTTTCTAGCCTTAAACGTGTATAGAATATTTTTCCACTCTTTTTTGTTTTATTGGTTATGCACATCAGTGGGTTTCATTTTGGCAGATCCATACAGAGACATAACATACTTTGATCATTTTTACCCCCTCCACCATCCCTCTGGCCCCACACCCTTTGCCTCTAGTTTCATATAC
The DNA here is from genome assembly GCA_004027295.1 of Dolichotis patagonum. Lineage (NCBI taxonomy): Eukaryota > Metazoa > Chordata > Mammalia > Rodentia > Caviidae > Dolichotis > Dolichotis patagonum. The sequence goes on from PVJX010002281.1 coordinate 70,630, forward strand.
TAGATGAAGAGATTGTGTGTGGAATACTTTTTATGAAATCAAAGGCCAAGACAAATAAAGAATGGTTGGAATAAAGTTGGGTGCTGATTAAATTTTCTGTTTGTAGGTGTGGATAACTGTGGTCGCACTGTCATGGTCGTAGTTGGAAGAAACATTCCTGTCACACTGATAGATATGGACAAGGTATGCCATAAAGAGGTTCTGTTTTACAAATAATGTTGTTCTAAACAATAAGTAGAATGTGAATCTAGGAATCAGAGCTTACAACATGAGGGGCCTGGATTGTGTGTCTCTGACCAGATACCCTCAGTTCTGAGTTAGCACGTATCATTTCAGTTAGATTAGGGACTTGATTTTTCACTGCAGGAGAAAACAGAAATCCTGGGCTTCTGTAGTGTAAGCTCCAAAAACACAGCTGCTTTATTTTGGATATGATATACTGGCAAGTGTTTGGTTGGAACCATTCTGTATTATAATTATATTGTCAAATTTGGACTTTTTTGAGAAAAAAAAAAAACACTTGATTATCAGAAGAGAAAAAAACTAGAGTGGTAGTTTCCCACAGTGCCTGATTCCATAATCCCTCCATGTGGGGGGCAAAGAGCAGAAGTAGATGATTCCTAGAAGAAAAAAAAAGTTAAAAACTGGTAAATAAGAAAATATTCAACTTGCACTTGATTTTGATGTGTACTTGTATGACATCCTGGATATTTTGCTGAATCATTTCATATACAATAATGAGATTTATGTGAGGTCCAAACCACATGACAACTAAAAAGTTACTATTTTCTTCTGCCCTCCTCTGTTTGCTGTGGTAGCAGTTGGATCCCAATCCATGTCAGTGCCAAGGCCATACCTGCAGAGGAATTAGAACACAGCCTGTTTTGTAGTAATCCTTTCAGGTGTTACCTCTTAGTTTCCGCTAAGGCACTAGGTCATACTGGCCCTGCCCATATTGTATCTCTGTTTTGTTTTTTTCTCTTAAATTTCTTACAGTGGAATGTTTAACCAACCTGAGTCATATTAAGTTTGACTCTTTCCAAGTTTTATATTTGCTAGTTATCCTACTGCCATGTACTGACTAAACCCATTCTCATTTCCTCATACAGATTATCACTAAAAATGCTACGAAAATTATCCCTTAAAGTGAGTCTTGTAAAGCACTATCCATTATATGCTTTTATATTAATCCTTGCTTATTTTGGAGCCATGAGTTTGTGAGGAGAGGCCACAAAGGTTTTGATAGAATTCAACTGGAAGCTTAAGAATTACTAGAAGTGAGCTCAAGGCCATCTAAACTACGTAGGGAGACCCTGTCTCAAAAAGACAAAAAAATGAAATTGTTAAAAGTCTAGAAATTGTAGTACTTCTAAAGATTTTTATATCATTATCCTGGAGAGAAAAACATAGTAGTTGACCCAAAAACTGTTTCAAAAGATAGAGACTAGTTATTCTCTGTCACTTAGAACAAGACAGACAGGGGTTATACCGTAGAATTTGTGAGAACTGCTCAACATTGAGATGATACACTGTCCTGAAGATCTTTTTAAAGAGAATTGATGCGTACCCCACTGACATGTCCATCATCTCCAATGAGTGAGGCATAGTTTAGATCAGTCGTCCTGGTTTTTCCTGTCTCAGCCTCTATGAAATAGATTGTTGTGCTAAGTGATCTTTATTCCTCTTTCTTTTTTTAGGCTCTCTTATATTTCATCCATGTAATGGACCACATTGCTGTGAAGGAATATGTACTAGTATATTTTCATACACTAACCAGCGAATACAATCATCTGGACTCTGACTTCCTGAAGAAACTCTATGATGTTGTTGATGTCAAGTTAGTTGTTTTTCCAAATTATAAAGAGATCATCGCTTTCTTATTTTCAAATGTTAACAAACATTCTTACCTATTCTGTGAAGGGGTATTTACAAAGATTTTTATCATACATAGATACTTCAATCATCAGAACTTCCTTAACTCTGATTTATTTAGCATTAAAGTCGTTTGAGACCTTTTCCCACTTTTAAACACCTTCAAAGAGGATTGGAGTGATTACCAATTTTTTTAAAAATAACAAAAACACTTAAAAATACATTAATAAGCATTATTTAATTTGATCTAATAACCTATAAGTTTGTTAAGAGGAATACTATTTATACTTGAAAGATAGAAGAATAGTGACATTTTTGAAAGGTAAAGTGTGTTGCCCCAGGTTTCAAAACAATCAAAAGTATATGTACTTAATCAGCTATAGAGTCATAGCTAGAAAATTATTTTCATTAAACTGTGTTTCACTTGAGGTGATAATAGAAGTATTAACTTTAAAATATGTGATACCCTACTATATTGAGATCAAATGTAATACTTTAAATTTTTTCTCATCCATACCATTTCTTAAATAAAAAATGGCATTCTCCTCTCTTAGTAGGTATTTAGTTATTTGTCGCAACATAATTTCTATAGAATACTTTGGAAAAATCCATTGTACAATTAACATACAAAGAAGGTAGTAAATTCCCAGCTGTTTTACTCTTCTCTTAAATTTCACTTTAAATATGAATGCTTATTATCCAGTGAATACTTCTTAACTTGCTCTGAGTATGGCTTGTATATATCCAAGGAAGTTTCACTCCACTGTGTCCTTCTTACTGATACCACAAAGCAGCTTTTTAGCTTGGAATAGGCCTCAACTAGAAAAGAAAAAGTATGTTGTTCTCTGAAGGCTTTTCTGTTTAACTTCATGTGATCAAATAGTGGTTATTGAACTGTTGAAAACTCAATCATACCTAAAAAAGCTGATGATAAGATGATGATTCTGAATTCGTGTGGCCTGGGTTCAGTTTTCTCCTCTATTACTTGGTAGCTGAAGGTCTTTGGAAGGCTTAAGATAAAGGCAATAAGAGTGCTCATTTCTCAGAATTGTTATGAGAATTTAGTAGAAACGCTACATTATCTGGGATCTTCTAAACTCTATTTGTGATATTATATGACCATTAAAATTTTTTGTTTCTAAGTTTTGCTATTTTAAGTGGCTGTAATGTTATTTAATTCATGCATCTGATCCCAGATATGTCATCATCATATAAAAAATAACACACATCAAATTCGTTCATTAAACATTAATTTACTTAACTTTTTCTTATCTTTAGGTGGCTCCATTACAGCTTACATAAACACTTTGTATCTCCTTTATAACTAACAATTTAAATGAAATGTTCTCTTAATTATTTTTCATATCACCTAAAATTTAGTATGTAAATAAGAGCTGCTTTCAGAATATTTTTTTTGTCTGTGAATATGTTTATGTATTTAACCATAGAGTTAGTGTCTTTAATGGTGACTGGTTTTAGACGTGTTGACCCTTTTGCCTGTTTGTTTTGATTAGGTACAAGAGGAATTTGAAAGCTGTTTATTTTGTTCATCCAACATTTCGTTCAAAGGTACAGTATGTTTCTTTTTAGTTAATTATTGAATTTAAGTGTATTACATGCTCAGGTGATTAAGATACAGTTCATCCTCTTGATTATTGCTGTCACTATTGTGACTGCTAATATCCTTTTTTGACATCCTTTTTAATTGATCCCCCACCTTGTGCTCCTAATGTCTGTGTGTCTCTAGTTTCTTGCTGGTGTCTTGTAATACCTTACAAGGGAAAGATGCTCAGAGTAAGTAGCAAAGGTTGTATTTGGATCTAAACATTTTAATTCTAATGCCCACACTTTTATCTACAGGAGGTCTTTTCATTTCTTCGGGAACTTTTCTTCAGCAGTTAGTATCTTTCTCTTCACCTGCTTCGCTGGATATAAATCACCAGCTCTTAAACATGCCATGGCATCTGTTTCTCTCTTTTTATGATGAATTTTTTAGTGTAATCTATATCCTATGCTCACCATCTTTATTACTTATACATCTTAAATTACTCCAGTCTTACTCTAATCCCAGCAGTGCCAGCTGAAGTTGTTCACACCAAAGTCACTAATAATCTGTTTTATTAAATCCAGTAGATACTTTTCTGTCTCTGTATTACCTAATTTCCTTACAGTCTTTTATGGTTAGTCAGTTGTTCTTGAAACAGTCTTAGCTTCTTTGAAACTTACTTGGTCTGATTTCTCTCTTAACTGCTCCTTCTCAGTTGTGCTGTGTCTTTCTCTGCTTCGTCTTTGAGTTATTGGTGTTCCTAAGGCTTCTGCCCTCAACTTTTGTTCTGTAACATTTTTCACTTTCATATCTTTGTTTTAGAGACCCTTGTAAATATTTGCAGTCCCCAAATATGTCTCTCTGTACTTTATTGTCTATAAAATAGGAATAATTTTAGGGGTTAATAGAAGAATAAAATGACTTAGTATATAAAAAGTGTTTTAAAAATTGCTTAGCATATAATAAACATTCAGTAAATGTTTGCTGTCATTATTATTACTTCCAGGGACTAGAACTGTGCGTTGAACTGCTAATTAGGTATCTTCATACCAGTATCATAGACAACTGAAGTTCAGCATTTTAAAAACTGACCTATTCATGTCCTCTTCCCCAATCTAGTCCCAATATGCTTTTTGTATTCCCCATCTTAGAACGTAGAAGCTCTGCTTACCCACATGCCTGAGCCAGAAACTAAGGAAGAATCTTTGAATACTTCCTCTTTTCAGAACTGCGCATTGCATTTATTCTGTGTGCTTATTTCTATTCAAACCTGTGTCTGTGACTTTACTTTGCATTGCCCCTACTGTACTTCTCATTGCCACCTTTTAACTGAAATAGCATAGTAGTTGCCAATGTTTTGGAGCTCCAGTGGCACAGCTGGTCAGCGCACGGCACTTACATGACTGTTTCAGGTTGTCCTGCTTCCAGCATTGCACTATTCCAATTGCCTTCAGTCACATCTCATGGAATTTTCTTTAATGTTACTATGAAATGGCCTACACTGTTTACTATAATGATCCTTTACAAATGTTTGCTAACTCTTAGCCAAAACAAAAAAGAATCTGAACAAATGACTTGGTTTAGACTTTAGTGCATAAAAAGTCACCATCAACTGAATAGGGATTTAATACTTTTTAGCCATGTTAATGAATAAAATCACAGAGGACAACTAAAGACAGATCTCTGGGATCAGAAAAGGAGACCAAGAAGAAATAATCCGAAAGTTAGTAGTAGAATCATGTAGATTAATGCTGAAAGAGCCAATGAAGGCAAAATGATTAGAGGTGGTAGGAATGGTCATTATTTTGAAGAGCTATGCAGAAATTAAGTAAGATACTTTCCTCATATTTTATAATTAAGAGATGAGTTAAGACTTAAGAGAAGGAATGGCTTCCACTGTAGGATTTGTCATTTATATGATTATTATTTCTCATTTACATGCCAGGTTTAAAATTTGCATAAAGTATTTTAAGTAATTCTTTTAAAAGTTGGTTTCTCTTTGGTCTCTCAGTATCAGATAAATGTAGTAAATGATAAATAAATGCATACAGAATGAATGTATTCAATAATGGCTATGCTAACTACCCTGATTTGATCATTGTACAATAGATTCAGGAATTAAAATACCACATTATTGTAATTATCGTGTCAACTAAATAATCTTAAAAATATGAGAACACTGCTTGGCCAGGCTCTTTTAAAAAGCATGTAACGTATGAATAATCTGCTAAACGAAAACCTTTATGTACTCTTGGTTCAAGTAAGTTCTGATTACATGGTCTGCTCAGATACTATTTGCTAACTTACCCAGTGTTTTCCATTGTTAATCTCAGTAGGTGACTAATTTTTTTCTCTTGTGCTTAAGGGAGCAGTGCTTACTTACTTCCACAGATCTCGTCATCTTTTTTATTTTATTTTTTTGTTAACTCAGTAACTACTGATCATTTTCTTTAATGGTAACAAACAAAAGGGTTAGGTTAGTTTCAGCACTTCTAGTCAGCATTATATTCAAACTCTAGTCAGTGTAGTATAGCAAGAAAAATAATTAAAAGAAATCTAATTAAAAGGTGATTACCTATGTAGAAAACTCTGTCGTAGCCACACAAAAGCTGCCAGAGCTAGTGAGTAAGTTTGATAAAGATTTCAGAGTATAAAAATCAATATTCAAAAGTTTATGTATATATTAGTAGCAAATTTTAATTTAAAAAGCACTATGTATATAGGCATCAAATATTAAATACTTAGGGATAAATCTGACAAAAGTTGTGAAGACTTGTACAGTGTATAGTTTTATATACTGTACAACTTCAAGACAAATTTTAAAAGACCTAAATGAGATATATACTGTGTTTGTGGATTGAAAGATTTAATATAGCTGTCATTCCTTGATAAATTATTCAAATCTCAACCAAAAATTTCAACAAGAATTTTTTTTAGTAGTTGACCAATTAATTCTGAAATTTATATGAAAATGTATAAAATTTAAAGTAATCAAGCAACTTTGGAAAAGAAAGAATTGAGGAACTAACACTATCTGCTTTGAAATCAGACTACCATGTTATAAAGTAAAATGAGCAAAGGTAACCCTGGATCTATAAGCGATTCATTTTGATTGACTTCAAGAAATACCACAACCAAGTGCTAAGTGAAAATATCTTAGTTCCTGAATGTTGACAGAAATTATCCTTTCAGTTTCATTCGAAAATTTAAACAGTTTGGGAGATTTGCAGACATTAATCATTTTCTGAGTACTAGTTATTGTGTCAAATAATGCAATGATTTTTAACTACAGCTATAGTAAGAATCGTATATTGCAGTACAACACATTATACACATGGGGGCATATATGTATATAATGAAACGACTTCTTCAAACAGAACTCATCCTTATTAAAGCCCCTAGTAATTGTTATTCTGTTTGATTTTTATTTATTTATTTATTGGTACCAGGGATTGAACTCATGACCTTGGGCTTGCCAGACAGGCGCTTATGCTGCTGAGCTCAATCCCCAGCCCCATTCTGTTTGATTTTTATAATGTTCATAATTTGTTACACTGATTGAACAGTTCTCCGATGAGCTACAAACTACAGTTTGAAAACACTCATTATTATAAGATTTTTAAAGACAATTTTTATCTGTATAAATTTTCAAAAGCATATTTGAAATTTTGGGGGTTTTTTGGCATGACCACTAGTTTAAATTTTTTTTTCTCTTCTATTAATCAGGTATCAACATGGTTTTTCACCACCTTTTCTGTCTCAGGACTGAAGGACAAAATTCACCATGTGGACAGTCTGCACCAGCTGTTTTCTGCCATATCACCAGAACAGATTGACTTTCCTCCTTTTGTCCTTGAATATGACGCCAGGGTAAGGATTAGTTCTCTCTTACCCGTGTAGTGTATTGAGTGTGTGTACCACATGGCAGTTTCTGTGAGCACAGCACACGATTGTTACAAGATATTATCAATGCAGCTTACAGTGCTTAAGCTTGATGATATTCATTTAGCATTCTTTGTACAAAAAACTGTAGGAAAAAGCTTTGTTTCAAGTGAAGTTTTTTCCCCAGATAAACATTTCAGTTGGAGAGTTTTCTGTTGTGAGTTTGAAGCCAGTCCTTGGTTACAGTTTCAGCTTTCTACTACCTTTGAAACTCATACCTCTATCCGAGTTTTCTTAATTTGAATAGCTTTTTAGCTATGTAAAAAGAGCTAGAGGATTGATTGGTATCCATTTTCAGTACTACTGTAACCAGGCAACCTATCTTAGTAGTCTTCACCTTGCTAAAAGTTTTATTTTTCTAAAAGTATATATGATGTTTTTAAGAACATCAAATAACAATGTAAGTGTCATTATTTAAGATACTACATTTATAAATCTGTTTTTTAAGTACTAGTCAAAGGATTAGTCTTGAATTTCATCAAAGTTCTATTTGTGTTTATTCACAGTATCACCTTAGCAATTTTTTAAATCCGTATTTGGTTAAAAAAAACTCATCAAGCTCATTGCTTGGCTGTCACAGATTACATATTTTATATGATAGAAGAGAATGTATTTGCAAATATTCTCTCTTAATTATTGTGCAACATAGAAAAAAACAAACAAAAACCTGCAACCCATTTTCTAACATTTCTCTGACTTCAGCCATCATTTCTATTCCCCTGTGTGAAAAGGAAAATGTTCAGTGTGTCTAATGGCTAATAAAATTTCATCTTTGGTTGTTGCACTGAGAGGATTTGTAATTGGAGTAGTTGGAGCATAGATGCAAAGATTGTTGACTATATGGGAAGGGAAAATGATACCCATTTGTGTTTATTGCAGGTGGCTACAGTAAAAAGTGACCTTATTGTTATGTGTTTGAATATCCTCACTCTATAGTGCTTAAAAACACAGCAGGAAATGTGAAAGATACTAAAGAACATTTTGTTGCCACGTATCTGGAATGACAAAGTGCTGTTTTTTAAGCTAGTGCTCTTCTATATACTTAAGGGTCCAGAAAGCAGACTTCCATTAAATATGAGTTATTACCCTACCATAATTAAACCTGGTTTTATTTTGCTTGGGTGTTCATTTTAATTTTCTGTTATATTGTATATTAAATACAGGAGTAATAATGTAATTAATAAATTAAATACTGTCTAGGCTAACAATTAGCTTATTAAAACCATCATTTTTTACATATACTAGAGTTCTTTAAAGTTGAAATATTAGACGGTCTTTATACAAAGACCAAGGAGAGGCATAAAAATGAGGAAGAAACCAAAGACAGTGTGCTATAGGAGGAACAGGCAGATGGCAGCTCACTAGATAAGGAGACTTCACGTTCTATATTGGAACACTGACTTTGTAGTGAGAGGAGGGTGTACTGTAAGAGCGGACTGCCATTATTATGCTGCTGTTTAGAAAGATGACTGACTGGAGAAGGATATGTTTTTAGCAAGGACAAATGAGTCTACTAGTGAAGGTAGAGAAAAACGGAACTAGAACTAGGGTAGTGGTAGTGACAGTAGCAAGGACTTAAGGATTTTATATTTAGAAATAGACATTTTAGGAAATAAAATCTGCAGCATTTGGTGACTAGCCATTAGGGATGAGACAGGAAGTAAGTACTTTGAGAAAATTGGTGGGCGGTGTTGCTGTTACCGCACAGAAGTGGTAGGAAGGAAAAACATGGAGCAGGGCTGGGTAGCAGGGGCAGGTATGCTTGTTTGGTAACAAAGGTGTTCCCACACAACATTGAAGTGAGATGCCAGGTGGCTACCTGTTACCTTGTAAATAAGCATGTTCCTGTAATGGGAAAAACTAAAAGTATGATTGGAGGGAAAAAAATGAATAGAATTGGTTTATTTTATCATCATGTTCATTTGCTTCTTGCACATAGTAGGATATGGTTAAAGAGGTGTAGTAGTACTGTTCGTAGCAAATTTCAGTGAGCTCAGAAAAATCCCCATTTGTACAGCTTAGGTGACATAGAAGAGCAATATATGGTAGCAGAAAAATATATGGTAGTAGAACTGAATAAAAATCTCTTAAAGACAGTAAACTGTCCTTTTTAGATCAACTTAGATTTTTCCCTTCAGGAGCTTTTCTCTAACTGCAGATTCCATGCATATTGGACACAAAGAATTAGTGACATAGATCTTGATAAGGAGTACTAAGTTTTTTTAAAAAAGAAATCATTATGTTTTCCATGTTTCCAGAAGTAAAGCCAGTTCTAAAATCTGTTTTTGGTTTTGTTTTGTTTTGGTATTTTCTTTGTTTGTTTGTTTTTGATACCTGCTCAGGTTTGTAATCAGAAAGTAGGTTTAAGTTTTCCTACACATTATCTTGTTTTGTTGGTCATGGTGCCAGGATCCATTCCTGCTCTAGAGCATCTTCTCTGAAGAGTGCCTGAGCTTCTGACTCTAAACTTAGACTCTCAGTTCATTGTCTACTGTGTTCAGGACCAAGTAGAGTTAATGTTTCACAAAACTGTAATATAACATAGCTATCTACTTGAATTCTTATTCTTCATTCCTAGTCTTACATTAACGCTAAACATTTTGTTTTCATGCTCTGCTAAAAACCAAGTTCCTTGTCAAAGAAATACTTCCCTTAAAGATGAGAAATCAGTCTTAAGTCTAATAAATCTAAACTAGCATCCTTCTACCCTAAAGCTAACTGGTTTGATTTTTATTAAGATAAAACTAGCCAAAGTGGGAAGCCAAAGAATTTCCCTGTATACCAGTTTGTTGCTTTCTGCGTTTTCCATTGAAGTTCTGGCATTCAATTCTTCATCTTGATCTGTAACTACATTCTCTGAAAACTAATTGTTATGAGCCATGCCACTCAGGCATGTCATGAAGACTAATTTCTGCCAAAACAGTTGTGTTATTCAATTCCTCAAGGGTCACTTTTGTTGTTGCTTCATAGCTGTGTTAAAATTTAACACACAGTAAGACAAAACAATCTAACAAAAACGAATCTGAGTGTTATATTCAAACTGATTTGCATTTAAATTCAAGCTCTATTGGTTACTGGCTAAGTGACTTTAGATGAATTATAGGGTCTATATATTGTATCCTAATTTTCCTATTCCATAAAATGAGGGTGTTACCTTTTTCATAGCATTGTGTAAACATTTAAAGGGAGAGTGAAAAATGGAAAAACAGTGACGTTAAGTTGTCTGGCAGATAGAATATTTATTATATGTTAAAACACATTATAATCTTTACTGTCCCTCCTTACTTTACACCATCTCCGACTTATTCCAGTGGAAGCACTTTAATGACCAAGGGCCTGGTGAATATCAGACATCTAGATATTTCACCTCTACTATGTTGTTGACTATAAGTTCCTTTCTTTCACATTCTCAGTTAAATTGGTTCTGTTATTAGTCTTCTTGTCTTTTTCTTTCCTTAGGAAAATGGGCCTTACTATGCATCTTATCCTCCATCACCAGTTTTGTGATCCATCATCTTCCAGTGCTTCTTGGTTCCAAGGATGCCACTTCAGCCATGAATCGCTGCCTATTGAAGTGATGTTCATTTTTGCTGTACAGACCCAGAGAGATTTTTGTCCCCACCTCTCTGGTATTTTTTTATTGACTATATATTTTCTGGCACATAAACAACCTAAAACTGGTAGGCCATTCTGAACTGCACATTTTAAATTTGTATATTTGTATCAAATGGAACGTTCCTTTGTAGTATGTTGTTAATAGAAACTGGGGGGCAACTTTTGAGTATCTTCAGTTTCCTGAAGGACACTGGCTTCTCCATTATACAAGCCAACAACACTGTTCACTTCATTTCTTAAACATTGCACGCTTCCTTTGTATATTTAAGTGTTTCTTGAAATATATAGACCCAATGGATGCCAACCAGATGCATTGTTTACTTCAGATCCTGATGTCAGTACCATTTACATCTGATATAGGTAATCTGGTTATAATATAAGAGAATTGTCCTGGACCAAGAATATGGAAATCTACCTGATCAGAAACATAAAAATCATTAGCAAAATACAGAGTTTGCAGTTTTACTATAGAAGTTAAGACTATGAAATACTAAATTTCCTTGGATTATACAGCTCACTGCAATCACACTATTCTGATCTCAGTGGTGTGGAGAAACAGAATGACTGCGTTTTTAGCCCTTTTCCAATAACCACGGGTGACTTGGTCTATTATTCAAAAGGACTGCACGTGCTAGTGAAGAGAATTACTGAAGACTCCATCACTGAGTCCTTGAAAAGTATGCTGCCTTCCCACTGTCGTGAGTGATTTTGCTCAGCTCAGTGTCTCTTGAGTTGCCTGTATCAGTATAGAGGAAATATGTTAAGTGAACAAATCAGGGAGCTGGTAATTGGCTTTTCTCCAGACTATTTTTGTCATTTGGGCTTGATTTGTCCCTTAGCTTGTTTATGAGTAAAAATTAGTATTATGCTACCAACTAACATGAAGATAGCTTTTAGAATGAAGATGGCATTTTAAAAAAACTTGCCTGTCTTTGGATGAAAACTACTGAGGGAGCTTGTGTGGTGGCGTGTCCTCAGTTAGTTTTGTCCTTGGCACATTTTGAGTAGTCTTCCCTGAAAACTTTGAAGGAGAACAGAGCTGTTAGTACAAAATCCCAACCCTGAAGACCTACTTTCTGCTTCGTTGAGAATTTCCTCTAGCCTGCTCCCCCCTCAGTGCTGCACTTGAACAAGAGAGACATCTGTTAGCCATTGTAAAGATTTCTTCTTGAATTAAGGTTGAACCGTTATCTTTTCCATTTGGGTGTCTTCATACTCATTGATTCCTACACTGCTGTCTTCCTCACCCCATTATGTACATTTGCAGTTAAGAAACAGTAGAACCTTTATAATTCTGATGTGCTCAGTATTGATGCTTCCAAGAGTCCCATTCCCCTTTGCCCAAACTAGTTCTTTAAGGGAGAGAAAGGAAACAGACTCTTCATTTATAACAGGGAAATTTCCTGTAGTAGTGTCAACCCCATTCTGTATTTTCCACATAAACAAGAAGGGACCTCACATTTCTTGGATAAGCATTTTTGTCTTTTGTGTGTAGACATTTAGTTTGTGTCAAATATCAACACTACTTGTTCTTCATACATACTAACATGCTAAGGACTTCCTGCTATATTCTGTAGGTCACGGGGTCCATCCAGGCAGCCAGTCAGAGGTCACATGTTAAGCTGCTTTTTAAAGAGTACTGCTTTAACCTCTTCAGCCTTAAAAATCTAGAACTTTAACTTCACCTTGTACAGTCAGCTCTTGGAACATATCTGGGGTATCTTTTTCACTAGGAGCAGCTATAAGAAGTTGCCAACTTTTCTCTTTTAAAGTTGTACTTGCTACCTCAAATTGACATCTGGCCGGAACCATTGCTGCTATAAATAATAGAGATTGCAAATTACTTAGCCATTTGGAGAGGAAATGCATTTATGTAGAGTACACAGTTTCTTTCAGGCAGTAATTCTGAAAGAATATTACTTTGCTTTATTCAAACCAATGTGTTAATGTTTAGTAACACAAACAAGATTTCTACATATATTGAGATTTCAGTACAATGGATGTGCTGGGATATAAAGGTGGTATGGGGCTATATACTTATCACCTGTACATATCATAATTTAATGATGACTAAAGAAGCGTAAGGACCACTCTTCTCAGTGAACTAAGTAGGGCAAAATTCGTTTTTTTGTAGTTGTCCAAAGTGTTACATAGTGAAGTTATTTTCTGGTGAAGAAACATAAAGACCTTGATATTGAAATGATTAAGTACATTTAGTATATATGTACCTTTGTCAAAAGTTTTGATAACTGTATGACACATGCTGTTTTCAAGGATATATAGAGGATAAAGAGGCAACTGGGTAGACAAGAACGTTAGCATTTGATGTTAATCTAAAGCACCACCGCGTCCTTACTTCAATTAAACTTTAATCATGGCAAATGTTAGCTGAATTGCTGAAAATATAGTTAAATAAAATTTCATACCAAATAATAGAAGAATAACAATAGTTAATACATTGTGTATAGTTATCTTCAAAGTACTTACCCAGAATACATAATCTGAGTATAAATGATGTTAGCATAAACCTTTCTTTTTCAGTGGACTACGAGAAATTAGTAGTATAACTATCTTGTATTTTTTTTTCCTTTTCTTGTCCTTCCTTTCCCCTTTCCCCCACCCAGTTCGCCTTTCCTTTTGAACAATCTCTTTGCCTTTCACAATACCTATTGTACGTTTTGGTCCTTATTTACTCTTTCAGTTTCTCATGGCAGGGAGACAATACAGTGTTTACACATGTGAATCTAATTTATTATACTTATGAGTATGATATCAAGTTGCCTCCATTTATCTATTAAAGTCTCAAGTTTATCCTTCTTTATGGCTAATACTCCATTGTATAAGAATACCACATTTTTTATCCATTCCTCAGAAAAAAGTTTTTTTTTCCTTTAATATGTATCTGATTTTGTTGGTTTAGGCTTTATCATACTTCTTTTTCAAAGAAATCCATTGACAGTATTTTGAGAGTGATGATATTTTTGGTAGGAAAAGTGAATATAGTTTTTTTTTAATCATTCTTAAAGGTTAAAAGACAAGAAATCTTTCTTTTCTAGAGAAGGATAAATATAATCAATCTAGTAGAAAAAAATGGCTTGCCTATTCTCGTATTTTATTTTCTTGGGTATTGTTTAATTCAAACTAAGAGTAATGGTTTAGTCCTTGTAACAGTTGATAAAATATGATATTCAATATAAGATATAAAAGATTGTTTCCCATGATACATTGTTTATGTATATATAATATATATTATATATTCATATGGTCCTGATATATTATATGTATGTATATGTGTATAGAGTTTAAATTGTTCATTATATGAATAGAAGAAAGAATTTGAAGTACTAAATAGAGAAGAATTATATGATTATTAGAAAAACAAACTGGTTTATTAAGGACCAAAAACATAAAAGAAGAAAACCCATTAAATCTTCTAAAACTGAAGTTAGGTAAGTTTCTACTTAGAGTTCTGTTAATTTTGTTACTAGTACATGTTTGCAGTACATAATGATTACATTCCCTGTGGCGAGTTGTTACATATACATAACACATCTTCCTCCTTTTTCTTCTCCTTCCTCTCTCTTCTCTCCCTCCTTAATTTCTAGTCATCATAATCAACATGTAATACAATGTTTTATTTGTATTAGCACTCATAACAGCCTCATGGCATGTGTTTAACCCCTTGATTTGTGGTTTCCTGAGACCATATTCTAATTCACCTTGATCCTTTTGAGTAGATACTGTAAGTTCAGTGGCATAATCAATATTTATTTCTCACTGTTTTAGAGGCTAGGAAAGTGCCAGTCTGTTGGCTTCCCAGTGAGGGATCGCTTCTTGGTTTGCAATGATTTTCTCCTTGGTGTATCTGCAAATGGCAAAGAGACAGCATCATTCACTTTATATAAAGACACTAATCCCATTCATGAGGGCTTCATCCTCATGACATAATTACCACCCAAAGATCCCCCCACCTCCAAGTACCATTAAACTGGGGATTAGAGCTTTCTCGTGTGAACTACGGTAGAGGCACAAATATGGAGTCTATAGTCTACCCATAGCCTAGGTCATATAAACCTAGAGACAATAAGGATTTCTTAGTAGACCTAAACAACCATATGCACACATGCATACAATACACACACAACGATAAGGATTACTTGGAAGGACTAAACATAGGTATATACCTACTCGTAAAACACACACACACACACACACACACACACACACAAAGATGATAAGGATTACTTAGTAGGCCTAAACATAGATATATACATATGCATACAGCACACACATACCCTCACACACACACATACACAATTTGCTTTACATTCTTTGAGTATAACTTCTTTAGCCCATATGTAAAAGAGCAATAAATACTGTAATTCAAGTGTGTGTTCTTACTAAACTTACTAAATGTCATCTTAGATATTAGTGGCTCTCGTGAATTTCAATTGCTAACATTATTTTCTACATTTCCAAGAACAACATCTTTGAATCTTTTAGGTACATCATGCCTTAAATATATACGGCCAATAAGTTCAAAAAGAAAAGTATAATATTCTCTAGGTGAATTATATGAGCAAAATCATAACTGATGAATATGACCTAATTTTTGTCAAGCAGTAAAACTAATATTTAGTACACATAATCACATTTTTTATAATGTATGTTGTTAATGGAAGCACGTAAACTGAGGCAGTGTTAGACTAGACTACATGTGCTAAAATACTTAAGAACTTAACATAATTAAATGATTTTAATTGCTGTTGGGCAAAGCAGACCTAAAAACATTAGAATTTTAAAATTTATTTTTTTCAAAATTCAGAAAGTTATGCATTTTAACTTAAAATGCCTTTGTTCTTTCTGAATTAGAAATTAGCTTCCTTTTAAAGAGAATCCTGCAGTATACAAATAGTTAAGGCAATGCAATAGCAAAAAGGATTATTACTCTGAACACCACAGTAAAGCAGTCATTTTTGATCATTAATACCAGGCCTTCACTCATCACCAAAGTTATCCTAAAGAGCAGTACAAAACACAGTGAATTTAACTGTCAACATTCTCTATGGAGCCCTAACATTTTAATATGTCTGGTGGACCAGGAACTTTCACATTCTTAATTTCTTTTAATCCTCCAAGTCCAGTGGTCTAGGTAGTAATAGAGGTTAAGTGACCTGCTGAAGTCCCACAAACAGTTCTGAGTAAAACAGTGTTTATAAAAATTGAGTAATGACATTCCCAAGTAAGAAAAAATGTATTTGCTTCTCAGTTTTCACTTGTTATGTGTATTACAATGTTACCTAAATTATATGTATAAACTTAAAACTAGGTATAAATGCCTTGTGCTGATAGCTCTTGCACAAGTATATAAACAAAACAAGTTTACAGATTAGGCACAAATAATTATAGTAAAAGCTAGTAAATTTTAAAATAATGTCAATTAAATATGTTGGGTGGTGGTGTTTTGCCAAAATGAAACCATCACTCGTAATGTGTTCGTGGTACTGAATATTTTATGAGGTTCCTTCAAGTTCAGCACCTACATACTAATAGTCTGTTCATTCCTTCGTTCACATTACTTTCATTTGTTCAACACGTGGTGATGTTGTTTGCTCATCTAACATGAATGCATCATTTCCCCATTAAGTCAGCCTCTATTCTTTATGCAAGCCTTCCACAGCAAAATAGAACAAGGCTTTCTTGCTAGGTAAACACAGAACTGAAGCATTGATGTGTTCTAACAGTATTTGGTTTTAAAGCAATTGTCCAGATAATTTGGGACATGAATATTGTTTAAAATGTTTTCATCAACATAAAAATTAAGTTTAATTCTCATAATAATAGATCGCCTTCTATCCCAACACACACCTATCTACTAGAATTTTTAATAGACTGACCTTTAAAAAGTAGCAAGTTAGTGGTCAGTAGCATTGTTGCTTTGGCTTCTGACACATTTAGGTCCATACCTGGGGCATGTTTGTGAGACTTGCTAAACCTCTCTGTCTCATATATTATACATAGTTAGTAATACTCATTCAATGATTAGAAGGAAAAAATGCAATAATGTTCAGTAAGCATGCATAGCAAGTATTTATAAATGGCAACTACCACCACTTTGATTAGGATGAGCTGATCCACTTAGAAAACTACAGGCTTAGTCCTTATATACCCCATCAGAGGCCAAAATATGCCAGGGAAGAGGCTCTAAAACAAAATGATGAAAGCTCTTGTGAGGGAAACCAAGTTTTATTGTGAACTAAGTTTTCTGACATCTGTGACAGAAAAACTGTTTTTCTTAAATTATTCCTGAATCCAATGTGCATGATCATAATGCAGAGATACACTATGCTTCTTCACTCATTCAGCAAATACTAAGGCTCTACATGGGAAAGAAATAGCAACTATTGTAACAAGTAAATACTAGCTATTGTAACAAGAATGCATAGGGGCTTAAACACAGTAGAAATCATTTCTCACACAGAACCTTAACACATGTTCCTGATGAGCAGCAGCTCTTCACATCCTGGTTCGAAGGTTTGTGCTCCTTCAGGAATCTTCCAACCCAGGGCTGTAGAATCTATGTGCTTTTCTGCTTCAAGCTGACAGAGAAGAGAATGAAGGAATGGTACTCACAGTTTATATGTATAAGACCCAGAAATGCCGCATACCACCTTTATTCCTATTCTGCAGTGTAAAACTTGATCACTTATCTACACATAACTGCAAGCATGCGGGAAAGGGAGAAGAATTTGGTGCCCACCTTTCTGTAGTAATCTAGACAGTATGCTATAGGCTGGAAAAAATTTATACAAAAGTTCTATTCTAGCCAAGTAGAAATAAATTACAGTATAATGAAAGAAGTGGCCCACTAGAGACAATGTCATTTCACAGAGAAAAGCCTTGGCACACGATCACAGGTTTGCCTGGAAAAAAATTCCATGGCATACCTTAGAATTTCTACAATGCTCCCATTTTCAATTCCCTATCATCAAATGTGCATACATTTTAAGGTGAAAAGAATGAAGGGACGTCTAGATGCTCTTCACTGAATCTTGTAATATTACTTCAGATCTGGCTAGAAATTCAGATTCTCAGGCTCCTCAGAATTAGAGAATCGTGTGCTAGTGATTTGCATCTTTATCAAAATTTGAGAGTTGTTATGGTAATCCTCACAAATGACATTTAATAGCAGTGTTATGTTAATTTGTTTGATTTCTGTCTCCATCACTTCATCTATAAAATCAGGTGTGGGTGTTCATATACTTGGATATTGGGGTATTTCTCTAGAGATAGTGTTTATAAATGTGAAATAATACCTAACACTTAGGAATTGGCTTTTTTACATACAAGTACTTAAGGAGATGCAGATTTTTGAACTGTAATTTTTGGAGCTCATCCTTTCAACCCTTGCTCTTGTTTATGTCTTTAAATGGTTTTAGCCTATTGAAATGATGGAGAAGATTTTAATTTATATAACAATCTTTGTTTTTAGGGATGAGTAAATGCAGGAAAAATAAACATTTCCAAAGTCAACCTTTTGCTGTGTTTAATAAAGCCTAGTATAGGCAGCACCACAACTTCAAATAATGAGGTATCAAGTTTTAAACTCTAAAATATACACAGAAACAATCTAGTTGGCTGAACCTTGACAGGTAACTGACTGCTTAAAAGACTAGTAGCCCAAGGTTAACAGAAATTAGTGAAATGGCAGATTTATAGAGCCAGTAATTTTGTGTAACCAGAAAGTAACTTAGTTTTCAACTTTCTTGGAAAGTTCCTTAATGTAATCTTTATGCCTCATTTAGAAACTAATATATGCATATTCGTATTAATACAAAGCACATTCAGATCTTCTGGTGCTTCTAGCTCGTCCTTTTCACCCTGTCTCTTCATCCTGTGTGATCAGTGCCCAGGTGATGAGAGTTGCATCTGTGCAGCCCTGTGAATACAATCTGGGACTTTGAAGCATCTTTCAAATAAACTCCTAGCATCAACTTATTAGTATGCTACAGTATTACAATATTTTCTTTCTCTTACAGAAAATTATAATTTCAAAATCACAGTTTAAGTGAGGTATGCCTACTCATATTAGTGAGTGGTTTAGTTTAGCCTCATCACATTCTTTAAAACTAAGAGAGATGGGAAAGGTTTCCTATTGCTTTCACTCAGGGAAAGAAACAAATACACCATCGTTCAGAGCACTAAATTTAATTTGAAATATTGAATTATACCATTGCTTGGAATCGTAAATGAATGGAAACTACACTTAAAAGAGAATTCTTCTGAAACCATCTAAACCAAAATTTGTATATACCCCTACACATTCAGACTTCACTTTTCAACCCATAAAGAAATTAGCTTGATGTTTGAAAAGTGAAGGACCAGTACGCTCCACGATGTGGACCAAGACTCAGAGGTGCTCACTGCTTTTTTGTTACATCTCTCTTGTTGACATGGAAAAGGAGTCCTAGAATACCCAATCTGGAGCCTTACAAAAACCCCAGGGAAGGTACCCCAGGTGTGAGAAGAAAGAATCCATTTGTTTAGTTCTCAGGCATGAAATGGCACAGGGTAAGGCCACTCTGCATCTGGGATTTGTTTTGTTTTCATGTTTATAATAATTTATTGTGGCATGTATCAAAACCATATTATAATACAATTAATTCTCGACTGTATTCCTTTTGACTATAAAGACTCCTGTGATATATACTAATTTCCAATATTATGTACTATATCCTTTTTTGGTATATTTAAAATTTTTCCTTTCCTTTTTTAGCCTTATTGAAATATAACTTTACGTATCATAAAATTCAACTATTTAAAGTGTATAATTCAGGCCAGGTGTGGTGGTGCACACCTGTAATCCCAGAACTTGTAAGGCTGAGGCAGGAGGGTCACTGAGTTCACTTGACTATGAAGTGAATTCAAGGCCAGCCTGAACTGCAAAATGAAACTCTGTCTCAAAAAGGCAAAAAAAAAAAAAAAAAAAAGTACAACTCAGTTGTTGTTATACACTCAAAAGAATTGTGCAACAGTTAATACAGTCTACTATTACATTTTCAACAAACATGCTCAAAGAAAACCTCACGCCCATTACCTATCAGTCATTCGCCTTTTGTGTCTGTTTCACTGCATCCTGTCATCCTGTACACATTTATAAATGTCAGTCCCAACACCTGCATTACAGGGTAGTTGTGCAAGTTGGTTGAAAATACAGTCACAGTACTGGGCACAGTGCCTAGCCTGCTCTAAGAACGTACATAATATTTGTGTATCGATGGAGGAGAAACTTCCAGGTTGGTGACCAGGAGTTACATCTATTACAAAATCTCTGATCTGGAGCAGACCTGTCCCCCTGCCATCAGCGTGGGGCTTAAAGTAAGGCACTTTTCTGTGCCTCAATCGCTAGTTTCCTTCCTCAAAATAAGAGAACCTAGAATGCAATTTACAGCTGTCTATCTTGCCTCACAGCTGCTGCCTCTCCTATGTCTGCATTCCAGCTTTTCTCCACAGTTCCGCAGAACTGACTTTTACCGCAAGGCACCAAGCCTCTCTATAGGCAAGCCCCGTCCACCCGCCGTAGAGAACTGACTTGCTAGGCTACTTTGCCAACTCCTCATCCCAACGTCAGCAGTGTTTGCTGCTTTTTTTTCCTTTACTGTGAGTGCAGGAGGATAAGCTACCAAATTTAAGCAATTGACAGACTGGTACAGATCACTAGGTCGGGGATCAGGAATATATTTTAAGTTTGTAACTCCTATATCTCTTACCTACCTCTGCCCCAGAGCTGGCTTAGCAAAATTGCTATGTGTACATTTTAGGAAAACAATTTCTGCATCATAATAGTAGCAGCACCTATCATTTTACAGTGTGCCAGGCATTATAAATGTATCTGTTATTACAGTAACTTAGCAAGCTATTTTCCCTGTTTTACACAAGAAAAAAAATTTTAAAAATATTAGAAAAGTAAAAAATAAAACTAACCAGAAGGCAACATCAGAGAATAGATTTTGAAAAGGACTGAAAACATTAAGCAACTTAAAACTGTTGAGCTCTCTATTGTGTGATACTGGTTTGCTTGATAACAAGCACAAGGCAGCTCACGCATTTAATCGCTTTTTGGTCTCAGATATGTTATTCAGCCTCCTTGAATTTCAGTCTTCTCACACATAAAAAGTACTTCTTAGAGGAGTTGTGAGGGTCCAATGACTTAGTACTTCAAAAACTCATAAACAGATATTACCTGTTGTCTGATTAAATATTCTGATTATTGTGGCCAAAGTGCCTTAAGTCTGTACACTTACCAAATACACTTCATTATTTAAAGTATATTCCATGATCAATTCAAAAGGTGCATGAAGTATCTGCTATGTGTATCTTTTCTGTAAATAAAATGCCCTTTTCAGCTGAGGATTGGCAAGCTTTTTGCTAAAAGGCAGGAGAGTAGTGTTTCAGACTTTAAACCCCAGGGTGTCCTGTCACGGCTACTCACCTATGCTGCATACACAAACAAATGACTGTGCCTACCTTTCAATATAACTTTATTTATGGTGACTGTGATTTAAATGTCAAATAATTTGCAAGTATGAAAAAATAGTTTTCTGTTTTCAACCATTTACTAATGTAAAAACACCCCTTAGTTCAAGGACCATAGGAAAACAAGCAATGAGCTTGGTTTGTCAAACCCGTTTTAAATTATTCATTGGTTTTACAATGCCAGTGGATCCATCAGACCGTATTGAGGGAAAGGCTTTGTGAAGGAAAGAAATCAAGAGCCAGCCAGTTCATCAACAGGCTAAACCAGACAGAGCTCTGTCAGCCGTTGCCTTGCCTAACACAATTCATGTGGTCCCTTTGAGTTTAGTTTTTCTATCAAAAAAAAAAAAAAATGTAGTGACTATCTCTGACTCTTGCCAATTTCTTCCTGGTGAAAGAAGTTTAATAGCAGTTACAAATTACTGAATTTCCACCCTTGTGCTAAGTATTTGAAACACTTTAAGTCTGATCCTCTTGTTACTCCCACTTTACTGATGAAGAAATGGAGGATCAGAGAAGCAAAAAATAAAAATTTGTTTTAGGTTTGCATTACCAGTATATATATATATATATCATGTGTGATTCAGACTCCCGTAGACCTCCTTCCTCACCCTTAATAGACTACAAGCCGGTTGAGAGTTGAGACTCTTGGATTCATTGCATTCCGCATGCCTGGTTCACAGTGGTGCTGTTATCAAGTGGACATTGAATGTTAAACAGTTAATTTTTCCCTTATATCAATAGTTACTAACTTTTCTTAGGTCAGAATGCCTTTGATAGTACTTTAAAGTTATTAGAGCCTCACTCTAAATAAATCCCAAACCAGAAATACCTTCATTAAGATTTGGCAGACTATTAGAAAATGGTAGTTACAATCCTCAGTAATGTCAATTAGAATTCTCTTCACAAGCAGGGAAACAGAATTTGTGGGTGTCTTATGTCCTTTTCGTATGCTTCTGAGAACATTAAACAGGTCTAATTTTTTCTGGGTTGTACTCAGCTCCTGAGCATATTTTTAAAACTTGATTCTCTTAAAAGTCACTTCTTGAAAAATTACTACTTAAAAATGATTTTTTTATTGGGTCTAAGCTGCTTCAAAATGAAACACAAAAAGCCACAGCCTATTAAGACTAACATGCAAATTTTTGTCTTCAGAAATAACAGCTATGAGGCAAATATGCAGTATTCCTTGTCTGAAGGTCAACCAAGTGTGGATCCAGTATGCTCCTTAGAAGACCTACTGCCGCCGCTGCCTGTCATCCACTCACAACTTTAGTTTCTAACCTTTGTCTCCTGCTAAGTCAATGAAGGGGTTATTAATATTTAACATTACTAAGTTCAGATGTTACTTATTACTGTTTTTTCCTACTCTTTGTATGTTGTTTTCATGCCTTTTATCACTTACATCAGAACCTTGGGATCATGACTCATTCCAAGTAAATAGAAGGATAAAGGGTATTTTGTGTTCACAGAATAGGATGAAAACAATTCAGTTTGCAAATAAGCACTAGGGAAAATTTTGCTTCCTTTTGCAAACTCTGCATCAGTTGACAAACTCTACCTCAGCCGTCGTCCCCAAAACTCTAAAATAAATTAAGTTCATAAACAGGTACCACTGTGGTACTCTGAGTTGATAAAGAACGTCAGTCATAGTCTTCCAGTTTCCTTTACTACCCTTCCCTCCTCCAGATTCTGTGTCTCACACTACAATTCAGCACCTAAGGAACTGACCCCTTATTCCCTTCCAGGACCCTGTGCCAAAACTGTGGCCAAGTTCTTTTCTGATTGGTCAGTGGCAGTGCCTTGATAGTTTTTATGTAACATTTATCACCATATAAATAACTAGGGGTATACAGTCTTTGGTTGTTCATTGCATTAGCTCCAAAGTCTCTTGTTGAAGGAGACAGATGTACATAGCCTCTCATATATTTAAATAATAAGTGATGCTTATCATATGGTACCAACAAAGTAAATTCTAAGGCAGGAGAACCACTTGATGAAACATGAGAATAGGGGAGGTATGTGAATTGAATTGTAGTACATGTTTGTGGATACTTAAGTGAATAATCCTTAGTATTTTACTTTTCTCCAGGCAAGCTGTCATAAGATCATGTTAGGTTTCAGGTCTCAAACTGTCCCAATAGTAGAAATAGATACTAGTCATCTTATATTTTAAGCCAAGAAACATGGAAGGCTGTCTCTGTGGCCTTGTGTGATGGTAGAAACAGATCATCCAGAATAACTAAAACAAGCATAAAGCTTAAATAGACTTTTCACCAGTTGCCTGAGAGTTCTTTTGCTCAGTTCAGATAGAAGCCATGAATAAACGAAGTGTAGCTCTTTTTAATGTCTACAGTATGGCTCTGAGCCTTGAATGCCAGCAGCTATCAGCTCTTAGTGTTAGTAGCTACAACTGTCCTGGCACGAGGGCTGGGGCTGCCAGATGCCCTCAGGAACTCTTCCAGTGATAGGAGATGGAGCCTGCCAGTAGTTACGCATCACTTTCTGTCATAATCCAGCAGCTAGCTGCCCTCACTGTTTGCAGCACCAGCTGCTGGCCACTTTTGGCACCAGTGACCTTTAGTGTTACCAGCCTTTACTGTCCTGGCTCAGCCTACTTTAATTGTGATAGAAATTAAAAATAGGAAAAAATATACCATGTGAAAGAAGCTTTGTTAGACCTTATGCTGCAAAGTAAGGAAGAACAGTATATGCACTAAGCAACTAAAGGTATTAGATTGTTTAGATTTAAAAAGCAGGTTTGTGTATGCTCAGTGTCTAGACTTTTTGTTTAGTCATAGGTAGGAAGGAGTCTCCTCACAGACTTCATCAAGGATAGCAGCAGAGGCAGAATCATCCAGAGACGAATACAGAGATGGAATCATCTGAGCTGGACCTGCAGCTGTTTCCTGCTGTGGCCAAAGTAAATGTCTCCCAGTGCAGCCATGAGGCATGTGGTGCAGCCATGGCTAGCTCTGAGGTATTAGGGATTGCTACAAAAGAAAAAAGAAAACTACTTCTTGGGAAGCATTGGGCCTTCTCTTCTGTGTCAGAGGTGTTAGAGATTTGTTCAGGCATGGTTCAGGGTTGAGTTCATTGCTGGTGAGTCAGGTATATATGCTAAGAGTATGATTCTCAACTCTTTTGTGTGCATTTAACTGCCTTTCTATATGATCCAAGACTCATCCTTCTCAAGAAGTACCCACACTGAGCTACGTCGTCTTAATGCTAACATTTGCTCTTCACCATTTGGGACCAACGCTCATTGTCAGAAGGGGAGCTGCCACTCAGTCCTCGTTCACCCAGCCCTCTTACACCAGAATGTCATCACCAGGTGACTAATACATGACTTAGCGAGTTTTTATTTAGATCCCCTCTTTTTCACCATGTTGGGTGTGTGTGTGTGTGTGTGTGTGTGAGTGTGATCCTGCCTGATGTACACAGTTGACCTTCATATAGCACAGGAACTAATTTTAACATTATGTGTCACAGTGAGCAGTTGCTTCACTTCAGACTTCCATGCAGAAAATCTTTAGCAACTTCAGTTCTGATGTTGCAGCCATATCTCTAGCTATTTGCTACTTGGGCAATTGTTATATTCTTCAGGTTTACCAGTCCTCTCCAATTCTTCCTTGGGTTATGGCAAAAAATATTTTCATTTCATTGCTGTAATAATACGAGGAGTTTTGTGTGAGTTTTGGTGAAAGAATAAATTTCTACATACATTGTATACTCCAGTAAGGCAAATTGGCAGTGTCTATACTGGCACTTAATACATATTTTGTTCACTAATTAATTGGGCTAAGTACTACTTGGATTCTTACATTAATTGGAAGCCCTACCCATTATAGTTACTTCTGATGAGACAAGAGATATAGTTCAATGGTACAGCGCCTGCTGGCAAGCACAAAGTTCTGAGTTCAATTTTCTATACTAAAAAAAATGGTTAATTCTGATAAAGTATTATAAATATGTACTTCTTGATTACACTACTTTTTAAAAATGGACTAATTGCCCTGTGAATAGGTGTGTTTAACTGTTTCACATTCATTTTTATGTTTTTCTCAACTTCACAACTAAAATAAGCAATTATGAAAAATATTTAAACCATATGTTACAAAGCCATGCATAAAACTGGGGTGGGGGTGGAAAAGTTAGGCAAAAGCTAAAATCAATGTCTGAAGGAAAAGAATTGATGTAACATTTGATATTGAATGATTTGTTTTAAATGGCTAAGTAGAGCGATTAATACTACATTTGGTATTGAATGGGTTATTTTAAACCCATTTGATGAGGGAAAGCATACCTGTCCCAACTTATAAAGAAAAGTCAATGTTGTGATATGTTTTAAGTGGTTTTTTTTTCAGATTTATATGCCTCCTTATATCAATTTATGGCTTTATTTTTTCAATCAGATTTTACTGGTACATTTTGTATATACATAATG
This sequence comes from Dolichotis patagonum, assembly GCA_004027295.1. Classification (NCBI taxonomy): domain Eukaryota; kingdom Metazoa; phylum Chordata; class Mammalia; order Rodentia; family Caviidae; genus Dolichotis; species Dolichotis patagonum. The sequence continues at coordinate 96,588 of PVJX010002281.1, forward strand.
ATTGCATTCATCATAGAGAATTTGTGCCTGTACATGATATAACCGTTTTTTTCCCCCATTCCCTTACCCTTCCTTCAACCCCACCTCCTCTCCCTATGTACAAAAGCTTTGTTTCCATATTTTCCTTTTCTCATATGTTTTTACTTTTCTTTCCTTTCCTTCTCCTCTCTCCTTTGTTTCTCTCTGCATTTGAACATTGTTTTAAGTGTTAAAAACTCTTTTCTTCTGATTTTCTATGTGTATTCATTGCAGTTATTTGGTAGAGTAGTAGAGAAAGAAAGAGACACAGGTTCCAACATCAGAAGACCTCAGCTGCTCAGGTTTTTTGTTGTTTGATTTAGGTTTGTTTGTTTTTACCTTTATCACTGAGCCCTATTCTTTTCATATAATTGTATTTTGTCCTCTCAAAATGTAGCCAAAGGTAAATTATAAACTAAAAAGCACTATCTCCAGTAGTAAGGTATTATCGCGTCCTTTGTAAATCAAGACTAGCTTCTTAACTCGAGTTATTTTTACAGATTTACAAGAATTATATCATTGAAGAATGACCTGTTCAGCTAAAAGTAATATACTAAATGCAAGGACATTGCCAAGGCAAATTCCTGAAAAGAACACAGTGCTACACAGGCAGTTCACAAAGTCCTGAAAGTCTTGGTCAATGATTACATTCTGTTGCAGTGTTAATAAGGATTGGCAACCAACATTAGTGGTGGGAGAAGAAAAGAAGTGACAATAAAATTAAGATTCCTCAAGCAGATATGTTTTGGAAGGAGCTAGAGTAGACTAGAACATTGTGTTCAATGATAAGGGCCAGAGATCTGACCATCTCCATAAAGACTCTCTTATTTGAAAAATATCTTTTTATCATAAAGTGTTGAAAACAGACATTTCAGCAGAGAATTGTTAGTCCTGACTTTTGTCAGTGTATAATATTCTGGGTGACTTATGGACAGGAATATTATACTTTCTTGTCTTACAGTACTGTTCAAGTAAAAATTTTGTACATGTGGTGTGACAACTGCAAGTGAACATTTGAGAATTTTATTTGAGCCTGAGGTGATTACAGAGACATTACAAGGTGTAATTATGAAATAATTTTCCAGAAAGGAATGAACTTGAGTGAATTTTTTAAATGTCTAAGAGTATTTCTTTGGCCCCCCCGGATTAAATTTTTAACTATCTGTTTTAGCTCCATGGTGAGGAAGACATACAGAAATTATGAATGAATGCTCTCTATATTTTTCATAGGAAACTTTGACAAAACTTGGAGGCCAACCAACTACATGCTTTGTTAAAGTGTTTTTTTTATAACTGAGTAAACCAAGAAGATTTAGATTTTTTCTCAACCTCTTATAAGAAAAACTGATGTTCTGACCCAAGTTTTCAGACTTTGACCTTTGGCACATTTGACTTGTCCTTGTAGACATAAGCACACATGAAAAATGGGATACAAATAAAAGAAAAACCAATGTTTATGAACCAATCAAAGAGAAAAGAAGGGGGAAGAAACTAACCAGAAATTAAGGAAGAATAAATGAATTAAGTACTCTATTGGTAGTGGAAAGACTTGTTTTGAAGAACATGGGTCGGAGAGTAACTAAGGCCACTTCAGAGAAGACATTCTGACAGAACTCCTCCCTTCTTTCCCACGAAGGCCTCTCTTCATGGGCTAAACAACAGTAAGCATGGGAGAAGTGGAAATGGAAGGTCGTATTTCTGAGCATACTAAATTCTCTTTGATATTCCTTTGAGTTTTCTGAAACCATGTTCCTGCCTTTTGTATGTCAGATCACTAGTAAACAACATGAATTTCAAGGAGAAGCTGAAATCATGTGGTGAGATAGATAATAATAGCTAATCCCTTACCATACTTCAGACATCACTTTAAGTATATGAACACATTCGAGTCTCACAACAGTGCTGAGAGATTAGAACTTGTATTGTCTCCTCTTTATAGTTGATAGCATAGAGGCACAAAAAGAATTATGGCCTACGTCACAGATGTGGCATTGAGATTTAAACTTGGCTTTGAAGACTGCAGGCTTTCAATTTTCCAATTCACCATCTGTCCTAGGAATAGTCAGTTACTTCCCTAAGAATATCTTGTGAACATGGATGGGATTCATGGGAATTGAGGCTTTCAGACATTCGAACTTATTTGTAATCTTCACAGTTGGCACCAGTCCTTACAACACCATCAAATGGTAGGCACTGAATAGTTTTATATTGAGCTGTATATAAAGCAGCCAAGAATATACTAGCAATTCTGTGGATTGAATACTTGATCTCTGAACTGAGTATTTTGTTCTAATATTTAACAGTTGGCCTCTCTATGACAAAACTTGTCCTGGCCACCTTTCAGGTAAGTGCACAACCCTGGATGAAACAAGAAATACATATTGTCCTGAAATAACTTGAAAAAGAATATTCATAAGAGAGTAGGACTTATAATTCAGCATGTAATTACAATCAGAAAAACAAAAATTAGTACCATAATACTTTGAGCTTACTTATTTAATCTTTTTTGATAATTTCCAGATTCATTTTGATGAGGTAAATCAGAAAGATGATTTTCTGTGTTGTTTCATCCCTGCTCATTTTGTGAGAAGCAGGAATTCTCATTCACACAGTTTTGTGTTGAAAGTAAAACTGTGGGACTCAAGCTATATTATGACACATATTTGTTTCCATCAGGTTTAGTTTGTGCTGTGCTAATTTCCACATAGACTCTTCATCATGATATTGAACATTGCAGCCACATGACCCCAAGGTACTTTTGTGGCCTTGTCACCTTAGCAAAACAAATCGATGTCAAGAGCACTCCGAAGTCTTCTGAAGTTTTCTGTTTTTCTGTTAAATAAGTATAGTTTTAAGATGAAAATGAAGGAAAAGGCATTGGATGTTTAAAGAAAAACCAGAGAAAAGTTATCTAGGAGAGTGGGAAAGGGAATGGATGAGAGAATTATAATACACTTATATATAGCAAGGGCCACTTCATGTTTGAGGTTTAGTGCTGTTTAGCGCTAAGGCTGTTTTTGTGTGGAGCAGATACGTAGCTTGGCATTTAGCATCCTTGATCTTTATTGGTGCCCCCCCCAATCACTGTGATGATCAGAAAACTCCTTGCTCCATTTTCAGATGCCCCTGAGGGAACTTAACCATTCTTAATTGAGAATTACCAGGAGACCAGGTATAAGGTTGAATAATTTTTTTTTTTTTTGTACCAGGGATCAAACTCACGACCTTGTACTTGGTTAAATAATTTTCTTAGTGGCATTAACTGCTCAGAGGTTGCCAAAGAGTAGGCAGAAATCTCGATTTATTAGTGTGGGGGCTTGACAGAAAATTAGGAATGAGAAAGAGGCACAAGAATTAAGGGCATATATAATAACGTGTGGTTATAAAAGTCAGGTTTTCTGAAAACAAAGTACCTCTGACTGCCTGAAGTAACTCGGGAACACAACAGTAAAGACTCTCCGCTACCACTGATAATCATTTGGATGTATTCAGTTCGGGGCTATTATGAGTGAAGGTACTGTGAATTAAATTAATTCATAACTTGATTTAATCGTGAGCATATGCATTCATTTCTCTTGGTAATATGCCTCAATGGACTTGCTTGAGCAAAAAGTATGTTTAGCTTTATTGAAAATTTCTGCATGTTTCTTTAAAGGTTTGAAACCTGCTTATGACTCAGCCATTTCATTCAGATATTTATCCAATAGAAAAATGAAACATATATCTATACAAAGACTTGTGCAATAAGGTTCAATGCAATTATATTTATAGCTGTAAAGAACTATGAACAACCCTAGTGATATTGTTCATCAACATAGGAATAAATTGAGGTATATAACCATAGAATGGAATGCTGCTCGTTACAAAACAAAACATTTCCCTTAAAGCAGCAAACAAAATAAATACTAAGACAGCATGAATGAATCCCAGAAATAATTGCTCAAGTAAAAGGGACTAAACACAAGGGAATATATGCTATATAATTCCAAGAGAATATATATTATATAAAATTCTAGAAAATGCTAACTAACCCACAGAGATAGAAAGATGAGTGGTTGCCTGGGAACAGGGTGGTAGAGAACAGACAGAAAGGGATAGATTGCAAAGATCATGAGGTGACTTCAGGGGCTGACAGACATGTTCATTTTCCTGACAGAAATAGTTCCATAGGTATAATATGTGTGTCAAAATGTTAGAAATGTTGCATATTAAAAATACATGATTTTTAAACCTATTAAAAATTTTAAAAAACTCTACAAAACGGTTCTCAAAAGTATTTGAGTTGATTTACCCCATCAGCAATGTACAGTGTATGAATTTTAGTTAGCTGTCACATCTTTTTCAGCATTGGGTCTCAGTCAGTCCTTTTATTGTTAGCCATTTGATGGTAATGTAGTAGGGTCACAGTATTGCTTTCACTTGTGGGTATAATAACACTGACTACTTTTTCATATGCTTATCCGTTGTCTAAATGTTTTCTTTTGTTAAGTGTTTGTTTCAAGTGTTTTCTCTTTTATACTGGGTTCTTTTATTATTGGGTAAGAGTCCTTTACATACCTAGCATATAAATTATAAAAATCTCCCATTCTGTGGCCTGCCTTCTTATTGCCTGTCTTTTGTTGAATGGTTCTTAATTTTAAAGAAATGTGTTAATTGTGGTTGTCAGCTTGACTTGATTAAGGAATTCCTAGCAGATTAGCAAAGCAGACTTCTGGATGTATCTGGGTGGAACATGCAGCCATGACCTTAGGGTCTATATCTGCTCCCTAAACCTTTTTCTCTCTGGCACTGTCCCCTGCTCTGCGGTCTGGCACTGTCCCCTGCTCTGCAGTCTGGCTGCCATGAACCAATCATGCTCCACCGTATACCCCTCTGCCATAACGTGTCTGCCCTGGAGCCAGCCAGCCATAGACGGTGCCCTTTGAAAGTGTGAGCCAAAATAAACCTTTCCTCTTTTAAATTGTAGGTCAGTTATTTTCTCAAACAACAGGAAAGCTGACCAACACAAAGTGAAGCCTGTTACGCTTTTATCTTGTTTAGTGCTTTTACTATTTTGTTTAAAAATTTTTAACCTACCCCAAATTATGAAGATATTGACTTGGGGGCATCTAGAAGCTTTATTGCATTTTCTTTCATACATAGCCATTTCTTTGGGGGGGCATATAGTATCAAGTAGAGGGTCAGTTTGGGTTTTTTTTTATTTTAATGAAGTTGAATGGACTCAACACTATTTATTCAAAAGGCCAGTGAAGTGCAGTAAACTTAATTGCAATGAATTGCAGTGGCACTTGTCACAAGAAGGGTGAATGGTGAAAACTATGCCTCCTTTATAGTTTTCTTTTGTCAAGTTTACAGATTTTATGTCAAGATTATATCAGTGTCATATAATAAGTAGAGTCCCAAGGGTCTCTTTTCTATGTTCTGAAACATTTATACTTTAGGAGTTATGTTTTTTAAAAAAAATTTGAAATACTTAACCTGCAACGCCACATACATGAGTTAGTATCCAACAAAAAAAAAAAAAAAAGAAAAACCACTGTGTATTTTGGAAAAGGAAATTAAAAGGAATTATGCAAGTAATGGAAGAAGTAGAAAAACAGTCAAATACAGTTAGCAATAGCAGGGAACAACTTCCACTTGGAGAGGAAAAAGGGAGATGGTGTTATTGGAGTTCAATGGTCAAAGTCGAGGTAGAACTTGAAACCATGTTAATATTCCTAGAACTACAGACAAAGGGTATAAGAGAAGAAGGGGTGAAGAAGAAAAAAAAAAAAAAAACACCTGACATCTGACATCTCTTCTCACCCATCTCTACCCTCCTGCTGGTACTTCGTACTGCCAGAAGAGGCCGGAAGCTGCTGATACAGGAGCCCGGGAGGAACAACCTGCAAAGGCAGCCTCCAAGAGCAAGGGTGATAGTGGCAGGGAAGCCATGATCTGGGCGTAGAAGGCCTAGCCCTGGTAACCTACGTGCGCCCAGACCTTTATTTTACAGTTACTAATCAGGTTTTCTCCTAGTTCTTGGATTAATTTTAATTATCTATATTTTCCAAGAAAAGCATCTGTTTTACTGAGGCTTTTGAATGATGGCATAAAACCAGGTGCTGTATTCTATCATTTAAAATCTTTCATATTAATTCCTTTCTTACTCTAATTTTGTATATTCTTGAACTTAAAGGGTTTTTTTCATTTATAACAATTACTTAGACACAGACAGTGTCATTTAACATGTTTCTCTTATTCTTGTATATTCTTTAATTGATTAGATAGTTCTAGAATGTGATTCAATTCACGATCTGTTGTTTTGGCATGAGTTTCCAGGGAGTTCTATGTATACTTCCATGAGGGGCCATGTGAAGATAAATGTACTTTTTGGTGTTAACTTTCATTGACCATTGTCTAAATCTATTGATCCATACACTAAGGATTGCAAACACTGGAAAACTGATTTTATTCTTCTTTCTTTATCAGACTGAATACTTCTACAGAGAAACTGCCCCTCGTCCCATTTGTTCACTCTCAGCTATCTTTTCATTTTCATTTTTGCCGTTTCTGGAAACTGACATTCTTTACTGGAATAATGATCTGTTTTTTAAAGGTACAGACTCATAATTTTTGCAGGGATGTTCATATAATTGTAATTAACTTAAAAATACAAAATTCAAATGGTTAAATACAGGAAAAAATAAAAAGTAGTCTTTCCTCCTGCCTCCTTTCTCTATATACATACACTTTTATTTGGTAACTCAAAAGTACTAACTATACACACTGCCCTGCCACTGGCTTTTTTTTTAAATTAAACAATATCTTCAAGATCTGTCCATATTATAATGTATGGAGGTATTTTATTCTTTTAAAAAGTTACTGTCTTGAAATATGATGTTTCATAATTTATTTAACTACATCAATGGACATTTAAGTTGTTTTAAATGTTGATACTTCAGACAGTACTATAGTGAATGCTGTTCAACACAGGTCATTTCACATGTGTGAGTTTATTGTGAAACTCCTCAAAAGGATATATGAGCTTTTAATTTTCACTCTGCTTTGAAGCAGAGTATTAACTTCAAACTCAGTTACACAATGTATGTAGAACTCTTATCATTTCCAGTCTGGTAGTTGAAAACATCAAATTTCTTTCCCATTGCTCTTTATATCTAAAAATGCCTATGTATTTTCTATGTGCTGTCTTCTTATACCCTTCACTCTTTTTGATGGTTACTGGATTTTTTGAGTTTATTTGGTAAAAGATCTTTATATGTTCAGAAAGTTAACCTCATCTGTAGCTCAGAATATTTGAACTGTGAATAATCTTACAATTATCTAGTTCAGTATTGCCATGTTCCAAATTTAAGTATGTAAATAACTTGCAAATATTAAAGTACAGCCCAGGATTTTAGATTCCTCTTTTAGCAACTTTTATAGTGCACCATATTATCCCTAAAACAGAATTAAGTATTCCTTATCCTCTCAAAATGTATAACCCCTGGGATGTCAGGACTGTGCCCTTCCCAACATCACCATTCCTGCTTGCTGATCTACTTAGGATGGTCTCCATTTTCCAACTTAATTTGTATCCTCTGGATGTACCACACTTGTCTTCATCAAATCTTAGATTTCTTGAGCAAAATGACTTCTTGACATTTTCCACAATTTCTCATTCTTGAGTCAGTCCCTCAACAGGAACTTACCCTATTCTGTTAATAAAGATCTCTGCACTGAGTTTGATAAGAGGACACAAACAAAATGCAATCCCTGCCTACCTGGACAACCCATTGGAGAAAACAAAGCAAATACTGTATTTATTTAAAAATAAGTTCCTGCTGGGGATTTAGCTCAGTGGCTTAAGCACCTGCCTGGCTTAAGCCACTGAGGTCGTGAGTTCGATCCCCGGTGCCAAAAAACTAAAAATGAAAAAATTTTTAAAAAATAAAAATAAGTTCCTAATTACTCACTAATGCTCAAAGCAGACAATAAAAGTGATTAAGTAGATCTGTGTTACTCATAAAAAGGTTTCGGTAAGTCTTCAGGTTTAGAAAAAAATGATGCGTGCAGGTTATGACATCATCTGCTAACACACAGCACTTTCAGGTCCTTAGAGAGCATCACAGAAATTATCTCTTAATCTGAATGATGGTTCTTTTCTGTTTTCATTTTATATTTGAATAAAGTAGGATAATAGAAAGACCAAATGGCTTTCTCAGATGGAATACAAAGGCCCAGGGCTTTTCCCTCCGGACCTGTGGTCTATTCACTGTACCATGCTGCTTAAGTTTGGCAGAGCAATAGAAAAGAATGGGGAAGGAGTTCAGATAGAATCAATTACTAGTATAATCATGGATTCTGCTGAGAGGCTTAGGAGTAAAAGGAAAAGAATATAATTGTAAAATCCGACTAGATTTGAGTTTGCCTTGAGACTTACAAATGTGACCTTGGCAAATTCCCCTCTGAACCTCCATACTTTCATCTCTAAATAGAAATAATAGTATCTACTCTAAGTTTGTTTCTAATGCAGGAAGTATCTTATAAATGGTAGCTATTTTAATGATTGGTAGGCTAGAGTGAGAATGAATTTTTTTTCCTTCTATGTGTTGTTTACCTAATTGAAGCAAACTGTGGGACTAAAGGCACACACACAAAAAAAAACCCAAAAAATGATTAGAGGCTCTGATCTTTCCCTCTGTCTCCTTTCTCTTCTGCCTTAGCTGGGAGATTTTATAGACATAGGAAAGAATTTCTAGCGAAGAGTTAATGAGACTCTTCACTCTCTGGGTACCTACCTGGCATAACAAGCAAGTTGATGTGCACTCCAAGTGCTTATACACTGCAGATTATTAAACCAAGCTCTGGACTTGGTGCTGCAAGAGTGGGTTGGACTTTACATTGTCATTTTCCAGCCATATATCTTAACTTCCCTGCTCTAGATACACCTGTAGAATGGTCCTAGTAATCCTTATCTTTGATGGGACATCAAAGATCAAATTACATAATTTAATTAACAGACACTTATACAGTAATGTGATGGTTAATTTTATGTGTCAACTTGAAGTGTCAACTTAGATGATATTAACCTTTAAGTGTCTGAACTCTAAGTAATCAAATTTCCCTCTATAATGTGTGTGAGTCTCAGCCAATAAGTTGAGGGCCTAAGTAGATCCAAAAAGACTAGACTCCCAGCAGGAGAGAACTGCTAGCAGACTGCCTTCAACTTCACGTATGCCCTGAGCTCTCTGGTCTCTTACCAGCTGGCCCACACTACAGATTTGGGATCTGTCAGTCTCTATAAGCATGTGAGCCCAATCTTTACGATAAATCTCTTGCAATATGGACACATCCTATTGGTTGTATTCCCTGGAGCATCCTAACTAAGCACCTTCTAGGAATAAGGAACTGTTCTAGGCCCTGGGGATATAGCACTGAAAGACACGGACAATGTTTCTCAGGGAATAAATATTCTTGTGGGACAGAGGTACACAATAAATAGGCAGATGAGGTAATGTCAGGTAGTGACACGTAAAATAAAATGAGATACTGATAATGATGAGTGGGAGCTTCTTCAGCTGGATAGATGTGGGATGAACTATATCATAGATAAGGGAATGACAGGTTCTTAGTTACAAATGAGCTCTGTGCTTAGAGAGAAAGTGTGTGTGTGTGTGTGTGTGTGTGTGTGTGTGTGTGTGTGTGAAAAGAGCCGATAAAAGTGGTAAGAGAATAGGTAGGAAATCTTTCAAGAGCTATATCATGTAGGTCTAATGTTTTCATGGTAATGAATTCAGATTTACTCTAAGTGTAATGGGGAAGTATTGCAGTATTTTCTTCCAAGATATGATATCTCCTGTCTCAATAGATAGATGATAGATAGATATTAAATTGAGGCAAAACTCGTATAACACAACATGACCCATTTTAAAGTATGTGTTTCATTGACATTGAGTATGCCCACAACATCATGCAACTGCCCCCAGTTTCTGCTTTTAAAAGATCATTCTGATTACCAGTGCAGTGCTGTATGTTTCAATGTTTGTGCCTCCCCATTCACATGTTAAAATACCAGCTGCCAATGTGATGGTATTAGGAGATGGATATTTAAGAGCTGATTCTAGAACCTTCTTAAATGAAGTTGGTGCCATTATAAAAGTGACCCCAGCTGGAGATTTAGCTCAGTGGCTTAAGTACCTGCCTGGCAAGCACGAGGTCGTGAGTTCGGTCCCTGGTACAAAAAAAAAGTAAGACTATTAAAAAAAAATGCTGGGGATTTAGCTCAGTGGCATAAGCACTTGCCTGGCAAGTGTGAGGTTGTGAGTTCGATCCCCAGTACCAAAAAATTTAAAAAAAAAATGACCCCAGAAAGCTATCTTGCTCTTCCACTTTCTAGGCATGTAGCAAAAGATCCACCTGTGAACCAAGAAGTAGAATAGTGAATCTGCTGGCATTTTGATCTTTGACTTCCAATCCTCTAGAACTGTGAGAAATAAATTTCTATGCTTTATAAACCATTCAATTTAGAGCATCTTAATGAACTAAAGGTGGGGAGCAAGAGTGCAAAACAAGAAACACGTTTGCAGGTTGATGCTATATGCAGAGAAGAGGCAACTGTGGCTAGGGTGGTAGTAGAAAAGGTGAGAAGTAGATAGATCTTTGAGATATATTGTTTAGGAGGAGTCAAGGGCTTTCTAACAAATTCAGTGCAGTGTGTAATGGGAAACATAATATCTATGAAAGCACTTTGCAAACTTCATAAGCTACAAAACGTTAACATCATTTGTATGACAGGATTTTATAATTATTAAAGAAAAGGCTAGGCTTGATGGTTTTTCAAGGTCCTTCTGAAACCTGAGACCCTCTGATGCTTTAAGCATGAGTAAACTACATTTGAAACAAAGGAGAAGATTTTCTTGAAGATTTTTCTGATCCTATGCAGTGCCCAAGTGCTTCCAGAAGACAGTTGGGAGCATTATCCAACCAAACACTTGGTAAGAACATGCAAAGCCTGTCTTCCTCCAGTCTGTGGGGATATGTCATGGTCTGGAGGCAAACATGGGACGTGGCAGGCCTGGGTTCAGTATCCCACACACTACATACTTAAAAAGGAAGTGCCCAGATTCTTGGACTCCCAGACCTCTGTGATGTCCAGTAAAAACACACTGGGTGGCGAGGCCCTGGGACAGAGAGGGGAGTGCTTCCAGCAGTACAGCCCCATGCAGATGACTGCTTGACAGAATGACTTGAAGGGTAGGGCACTTATCTCCAGGATACCAGGGGGCTGGTGCTCAAGCCCTTGTGCACAGTGAGACTTATTAACACCCTGCCAGCATCCCAGGTCATATTCAGTGGCAAGGGTCTTTCAGAAAGACCCTCTCTAAAAGATAACTTTCTCTCCTCCCTTTTTCTGCTTGCCATGAATGAAAATCTATTTGTATTATAATCTCCTCCTTTGGAACAAGTAACCTCTTTTTTACATAAAGATTTGGTTTTAGAAGGGCCTCGAGTGGGCTGGGAAAGCTCCTTCTTAACAGTTTCTCACTAAATGATGAAGCCAAAGTAATTCTTTAAACTTAACAGAGTGATAATACCAATGTTGTAATTTGTGAAATGGTCCTTTTTCCCCATCCCTTTTAGCCCTTAATTACTATTAGAACTGTGGTTCTCAAAGCATGTGCACCAGCACAGCCACAGTACCATCTCCATCACCTGGAACTTGTTAGACAGAAATTCTAGGAGCCTACTGCTGACCTACTGAGTGAAAAACTTTAAAAATGTTTTTTAAAGTACCTTTAAAAAAGTTTTGAAGATAAAGAGAACAGGTAACCTTTCAGTCTTTCTTGGTTCTTGCTTCTTTCTGTGGAGAAGCTCAGATTTTTCTTTCCAATTACTTGCCCAATTCAAACTGCTTACTAGCTTTTAGCTTTTAACAATTTACTCTAACTGCTTATGCAAATCTGGTCATTTTATACAGTAAAATAATTTATCATACCAAATACACAAAATGCGAAAGAGATCTCAAAGAGGATGAGTTTTAAATGAGTTCCCTAGAAGCAGACATGATGACAGAGAATTGTATACAGGTCTGTTTTTGTGTGTTTCTTGTACATCCATAAGAATTAGCCAGAGTGAGACTGATGGTTGGTGCTCTGTAGCTGAAGCCTTGGCCAATTCTAAAGGTCCTCCAGAGCTGAGATGAGCCTTCAGTATTTTCTCCACTGCAGCAGGCATTGACCCCTCCACTGGCCCTCAGGGCCCTAGTTTGGACCAAGCAGTTCTCTACAAGGACACTGCCTAGCAAGAGCCAACTGTGAGCTGTCAGCACCTGAGGCCTGGGCCCCTCATTCCTGACATGGAGATATGGGCAAACTATGCGAAGGCATTCCAGATTTCACAGTATGGAAGGGGTGGGGGGTGAAGCTCAAAACCCCAAGACAAAACATCAAAAGCATCAGATCCTAAAGGGAAATCATTGCTAATGAGACTGGAGTATTTACCAACACTATGAAATATTCTTGAATCTAGTGAAGAATATCCTGGTACATGCTAGAACTTTCCAATTAGTAGCCTAAGGTCCACTGATAGACAACAGAAAGCCACAGATGTGTGGGAATTTGTACTTTATTTAGACCTCAGGGTGTCAGAACAAGCAGGAAAGCTGGAGACCCTCTGTCAGTTCATGCAAGTATCATTGTATGGATGCCCAGCACACAAAATGTTATGAAGCACTGGCTAATAAAGTTTCCATCCACTCAATCATTGCCTATTACATCTGAGGCAATGCTGTTGTTAGAGAGGGGGATGGTAGGCATCAATTTATGCAAAAGCAGTTGGTTAGTTAGTGCTTCTCAGGCATTGTGCCAGGCTAAAGGCCCTCTAACCCTAAGAATCACTACTTTTTAATCCAGAAATGTCTCCACAATAAAGACAAATAGTTCATCCAGAATTGGACAGATGAAGAACCTTCAAGAATACCCTTGAAACTGAGCTCTGTATTGAGAGTATATTCTTTATATGGGAGCATCCCAAATGAGTTTATCCCAAGGAGTGCTCTGAGATTCTCTAAGTGCTAGGCACCAGTGATACCCCTAACTGATAAGTCTGTATTTTATTAATCAATAAGAATATCATTTAAACATGGCCTGCTTATCTCTGAGGAGCTAGTAGGATTAAGTTCCCAGCCCAACACAACTGAAGGACTATCCCTGGATCATGGTATCCAGTAAGAATGCTCTGGGAAATTCTATTTCCGGGCGGCAGTGTTTAGTGAGTGCACTAACGAATCATCTCACACACAAGGAACTTGCCATTGGGGAAACTCTGTTTTGTCCCAGGTCATGAAGAACTTTGTCTTGACCTGGGCAAGATGGAAAGGAATCTGATGACAGACATCTGATTAGTGAGTTTTGAGTTGGATCCCTCCAGGAATATGTGAGTTGTTATACCATAAAATTTAGGTAGTATGCTCTATAATCTCCAGATCTGAAGACAAACCAAGGGAGATACTAGCACCATTCCTAGAGGGTCAACTGAGATAAGAAAATAACTGTTCTAATCTAAGGCTGTGGGGGACAATACCTATTCCCTACAGGGCCAGCTCTAGAGGCTAGGGAGCTGCTAAGGTGACAGTCAGTATACTTTAACTTTTCTTGCAAACCCACCTGGGTGTCAGGATGGAGTTTTCTCTTCTGATTGATCCTCCAATTTTATCTGTCCTCTTTTTGTAAAGAAATACTAAGTGATTTTCTCCCTTGGGCTACTTCACCTAGGAGTTTCCACATTTCAGGTTAGTTTTTGCCTTTCCCCTGAGCTATGGGAAACATGGTCCTCTGCACTTCCTTTCTTAGAAGAAAACGAAAAGATAGTAGTGGTTCAAAATTCCAGTACCTCAGCAAAAGGATTCCTGCTAACTGGGAGGAGAGCTCCCACTGCATCTAACAAAGACATAACAGATAGGTTTATGCACTAATGCTGGAGAAAGATGTGTGAGGCTCCTCTCAGTGACCCCATGGATACTGGTCTGGCAGCACAGGTCTGGTGAGGTCTAATCAATGTCCCACTTGAAGTGCTAGACCAAGACCACTAAGTTGAGGGCAAAAGAGGAAGAAAAGGGAGGGAACCAAACTGGACCACTGAAATTCAGCCTCAGTGCCTATTGCCAAGGAAGATTTTCTGTTGCTCTCTGGGATTGTTCTGTCCAAATTCGGGGAAAGAGGTGTTGTCTTTGCTTAGAGTCAGCTAGAGCCCACTCCCTAAGTGCTTAGGAGTAGCCAGCTCACTCTGGCATCTCCTTCACATTGCGATTTAACACAGTGCCAATTGGCTCCGCCCTAGCCCTTGAAGACAGAACAGCCACTGCCAAAGTCTTCATCTTTCCTAATCACAGTCCCTATAGCATCCAAGGTTTTCAGTCTTAGGTCCCACCAAATCTCCGAGCCTCCCTGGAACACTGTCAGGGTGCTGCTGCCACTGACTTTGGCACTGAATTTGGCATCACAAGTTTCTGCTCTCATCTCTCTGACCCTGCATGCTCCTCCTTAAGGACAGGGATCATGACCTCATCATTATTCCATCCCCTGTGGTGTCCTAGTGCAATACTGGCTACGAAGTTCTCAGAAAATGTCTGGTAAACGAGAAGGCACTTACATGAAGAACTATATTTGTTTGTGATAAATTGAGTCAGGGCTTTGAGCCAGAGGATCTGGTCCTAGAGTAAAAGGTGGGAGATGGAGCATCATCAACCTTAACAGTTGGTAAACCCTCTGCCCACACACACCATGTTCTTTCCACCACCAAACATCACAATGAGATATAGATACAGAGGGCAGAAAGGCAGCCTCAGGAAGAAAACAAGTCATTTTTTTTAGCCCCTCCAGAGATTGGTGTGTGTAAGGAAGTTGGGCTGTGCCCCACGCCCACCTATTACTGTATCTATTGCGAATGGGGACTTGAAAAAAGTTTTCACGGATAAGCTTTGGATTTCTGGTCTTTACCTGGCTGGGTGCCATTTCCCCTACCCATCCTGCTGAGTCACTTTCCCAGTCTCCATCCACCTCTCAGCATGAGGCCTTCCCAAGCCTAAGGCAGAGACAATAATGCTACTTCCCAGGACACCTCCTTGAATTCCTGTTTGTTTTCTCTTGAGCCCTATAAAGTCCTGTTTACCTGGAGGAGCTTCTGTCCTTTGCTGTCTCCCCCACATGAAGTTCTAGGTCTTTTCCTCAGAATGCCAGCCAGCTGCTTCTGGCTTCCAGATGCCTGGGCCCTGCTGATGCATGACTCCCATCAGTTGCCCCAGAAGCACTTCTCCAGCTGAGAAAGAACTCACTAGCTTTCTTTGTCAACAAAGTCCCAGTTGAGTCCCAAGTCCCGGTTTTAAATAGAATGGAGCATGTAATACGAGTAATAAAATTACGATAGAAAAATGTATTAAAGGATAACTATAATCATTCTCCTCCTGAGGACTTCTAAGGATTAAAAAGGGTTTTGTGTTTTGTGGGCTACATAGGCAATGGTACCTTCTCTATTAAATCCTCCAACTCTTATTTCCCTGCTCCAGTCCCTTCCAACCAGGTGCTCAGTGAATGATCCTTCATGAGATGACGCAGGGACCATGGTCCAAGGTGTTTCTGCTCTGAGGTAGAGCAATTTCCTCAGTCTCAGAGTTCTTTGCTTTTAACTGACAGACAAAGAAGAACAAACAGGAGACATAACCATTTCTTAATCACTATGGCCCAGAACACATATCATTTTTCCTCATCTCCCAGGGATGGACACGGTCTACCTCACCCATAGGGCTCTTCCCAGATGCAAGGGGGTTTGAAATGTCATTCCTGGTGAGGGAGCTCTCTACAAGAACTTCTCATTGTGAAAATGGAGAACAGGTCGCAGAAAATCAGCTGTCTCTGACATGAGGACATAAGGATGGCAGTGCCAAACCCACGCTGGAAAGCTGGGCTGCTGTACTCAGTATGCAAATGGACGTGGGGTCCCGATGACAGGGCGCAGAGAAGGCAAGGAGAGTGAAGAGAATGGGAATCCAAGGTGTAGTTATGGAAGACAGAGACGATTTGAACGATTTGAAAGTGGCTGTCCAGAAATGTTGGAAAGTGTTGTGTAGTATAATGTTTTCCTTTTCAAACATCAGTGAAGATTTAAGGGGGATGGGAGGGAAGAGGCCAACCATAGGATTACTGAGTTAAATGGGTTGAAAAATAGCTATTCTGAAATTAGATAGTGGTAATGGCTACACAGCTTTGTATAAACACTAAAAACTACTGAATCTTTTATTTTAAAAATACGTATTTTATATGTGAATTCAATTTATATGTGAATGTCAATTCTACTTTAAATGAGAAAAAAAGCAATAACTGCCCCTTCCTGTATACTTCTTTTGTGCAGCATACTTATTTCAGGAATCTCAAATCCTTACCTTAACCTGAAAGGCAAATATTAATGTCTCTATTTTATAGATGAAGAAATGGAGATTCACTGAAGCTAAACGGCCCAATGTCACACAGTTGTGAAGCCAGAATTCACGCCCAAGACTGCATAGTGATGAAGATGGTTGGCAGTGTGCCTTGCCACTCTCTAAGAATAATCATTGTTGTTTACTGATCACCAGGTACTGAGCTAGGAACTTTGCACAAATGTCTCAGATTCCATCAATAATTCTGGGTAGTTGACAATATCATCAACTTCAAGAATAGGCTCAGAATATTTCATAATTGTCCTCAACTCAGCTGGGCAAAGTCAGTTTTCAGATACATTGTGACTTCAAAGCTCCTCAATGTGCTTTCACTTGGGGGAACCATCAACAATACTGTCTTCACAGAAGGCAGAGAACACTTCTATCTTCTTGATCAGTGTGGCTGTTTTTCACTGCCTGATTCAAATGTGGTGAACTTTATTGAATTTTTAAAGTGGCAAGTGCTCTGCTAAGATGACTAGTGAGCCCTTTACTAATGGAGGGCCACCCTTTCCTTCATTGTTGGATTCAAAGGTTTTCTCTTCAAAATTTATACCCGATTGTGCTTATCTGATTCTGATTGTGCTTATCTTCATCCTTTAAACCGGAAATTGATTGACTTAATCATACCAGTACTACTCAAAATATACTTCTGGAATGGAGCTGGTCTGAGTTTTGTTAGTTCATGCACGCGAGTAAAGAAATTGATTGTATTCTGAAGCTTTTATAGCAATTTAGTATTGCTGTGACATCCTATTGTGAAATCAGAGAGCTCATATTTTGTCTTCTTTATTTCACTTCTCTTCATTTCAGTTTTATTGTATTTTATAAAGGAAATCAGTTTTCAACAGATAGGACATTTTAAAAAAGTATTTCTGTGCCACAGATAGTTTTAAAAACACTGATCCAAGCCTAAAGTAAGCACATTTATGGCTTGTCAGGTCCAGCCCACCACTTGATTTTGTAAATAAAACTAATCCAAACACAATCAAGTCTTTTCCTATGTCTGTGGTTTTTATGTTTTCATAGATTTGTCTGTGGTTATTTTTATGCTACAATGGCAGCACTGACTAGTTGTGATAGAGACCATGTGGCCCCAGAACCTAAACCAGTATCTGAACCTTTTTTAAAAAGTTTGCTAAAGGTTTATCTATCTCCTTGATTCCTATGATCTATCTTATATTTTGCTCTTTAAATTATTTATCTGATGAGTTTCTCATAGAAAAGAAAACATGATAATCATTAGATACTGCAAACACATGCTAATAAAAATTTTAAAGTGTTTAAAAAGTGCTCTGATTCCAGATCTAGACCACTGGTTCTCGATGATGATTACATATTTGGAACACCTTGGATGTATCTTAAAAATACTGATGATTGAGTTCTACCCCTAGATTTGATTTCATTTTAACATTTTAGAAGTGTTGATTAGATCAGTAATTTTCAGTGCTGGCAAGGCTTCAGAATTGCTGTGGATGCCAGAGATCCACCCTACTTCTAATCAGAGTTTGAGGGAAAAAGTCCCAAGGATCTTTAACTGTTTTTTTGTTAAGTGAACCCCCAACAAGTGATAGGAATATTTAGTTGGGGTTGAAAGCCATTAGTTTAGACTCAAGAGCAATGATTTTCAAAACTCTGACATATATCAGAAGTACACATAGAAGGTGCTAAGAAATATAGATTCCCAGGCTTTGTTTAATTCAGTGAATCTCAGATGGATGTGACTAGGGTGTGCTGTGTATTTTAGTAAGGCCCCTGGGTGCCACTAGAGCAGGGGACAGCTTTGGTCCCATGCTGAGGAAAACTTCCCAGGTACTTCATCCCTGTCTAGGCTCCCACAGAATGAATTAGACCATGGCTCACTTTTTCCTTTTGAAAAATTAGGAGAACATTACCTCCTGTGCTTTACTTTTCTAGTATTGCCTAAGTTCTAAATATATTAAAATATGTGAGTGCATTTGTTAGCGTGAAGAATAATGCAGATGCAGATAGAGAAGCATATTTACTCTCCCTGAGAGTCAAATGGCTGATAGTACTATACCTTATTCTAGATTCAGATATACTTACATTTATTCTAAAGCAGTCTCCTAGTGTTTGGATTCATGCAGCTACAATAGGGTCAGAAGAGAAAGTGTGGAATTGTATAGGACTTTCTCTGAATCTTTTTATTCATGCCAATGCAATAATAAGAGGCAGAAGGAAAAGAAATACTATCCTAAACAATCCACGCAGATTATTTCAATTATTATCCACATATCAGTCTTTTAAATTAGATATTATTAACATGGTCATTTTAGAGATGAAAGTATTATAGCTCACAGGAGTTCGATAATTTGTCCAAAGTCACTGGCAATTAGAAAGTGTCAATCCAAGGATTGGTATCCAAGTCATCAATCATTTAGTGGTAATATTCTAAAGTGCTGTGCCACTCTCTAGCTTGTCTATG
The DNA here is from genome assembly GCA_004027295.1 of Dolichotis patagonum. Classification (NCBI taxonomy): domain Eukaryota; kingdom Metazoa; phylum Chordata; class Mammalia; order Rodentia; family Caviidae; genus Dolichotis; species Dolichotis patagonum. Next base: position 115,505 of record PVJX010002281.1, read on the forward strand.
TAGAAACTTCCTTGACCAATGTCAGTCCATTTTTGCTGCTGTAACAAAGCACCTTTGTGACTGGTAACCTAGACTGATAAGTCCCAAATCAAAGCACCAGAAGATTCAGTCTCTGCAGAGGTCCCATTTTCTGGTTCATAGAATCATTTCACAGGTCCTCACAGTGGAGGGACAGGACTGAGATATTTTATTAGGGCACTAATTTTCTCCTGATCTAATCATTTCCTATATGCTTGTACCATCACATTAAGGGTTAGAATGCTAATATGAATTTGTGAGAAACAAATATTTAGATCATAGCAACCAGTAAAGGGACAAGAAATGTCCCCAAAGACCACTCAGCCAGTACAATATTTGTTCAGAATTCCTAACTGTGGGGATCCATGTCTCACTGTATTTCTGTAGCAAAAAATGCCACCACCATCCCCCCAGCCAGTATACTTCAGTTTGTTAGTTGTCCAGGTAACAGTTCCTGTTCCTATTCCAGTCACTCCTGTCTCTTAGAAATGGCTGGTCACTGTGATACATAACTGGTCACTATGATGCACATTGCATAAACTAATCCTCAATTGACAAGCCATTCTGCTTCTGTACTTCCTGCTTCTTATCTCATATAAGCCCTATACCACCAGAGATCAGGGCCTGCTATTTTGGGAATGATCTTGATCAGTGCCCATTGACATAAATAAATCTGCCTTCAAATCCTTGGTGTTGTTTCGATATTTCTGCTTGCCATTGCATTTCCATCCCAAGTCCTCATACAGGCAATGACATAGGCTCTGCATGACACTCAGAAGGACTTCCTCTGTCATTGAGCTGATTGTTACTCTTGAGGTCATCCCATGATGACTTGACCATTCTTTATTGGCAAGTTGGAATGGCAAATATAGCAGAACCCTTAGCAAAGAGAAAGAAGCAAAAGTAAAAGACAGAAAAAAATTACTGAACATTCCCTTCCTTCCCCTAGGGACAACATGAAAAGTCTAGTATCTCAGTGCATCTGAATATTTCTCTACAGCACTGCAGAGCAAGGAAAGACCTGGGGAAAGAGGATCTGCCAAATGCTGTCTTTGAGACTACTATGTATTTGATTGAGTCCAGTTGAAAGTAATTCTGCTTAGTGAGTTTGGAGATAGGGTGGATTCAAGATCTAGAATGGTATAAACTCTTTAAACCATAAGTTGAGGGTTGGGCCAGTTTTGAGTGCTAAAAGTTTTACCTAAGAGCTTCAAGGAGAGGGAATCTTTGTCCCAGAGGAATGGTTTTTTTTCCAGTCTTAGCCCCAGGAGAAGGAGGTTGACAAAAGTAGAGGTCTGCATCTGCTTATTGTCCTACTCCTTCCTGTAGTCCTCTCCTCCGCCCTATTATCTGATCTCTGGAGGACCTAAAGTCTCTTTTTCCCACCACACATTCTAATATTCCCTCTCTCCTTTCCCCTCATTCCCTGACCAGTCCCTGTTTCCTTTGGTCCCTTCAGCACAGTAGCTGAGGTCAGCACTCAGAGCAGGACTTTTGACCTGCTGTTGACCTACTGACCGCCTGGTCAACCGTTCTGAGTATTGTTCCCCCAGAGGAGCCCAGAATACTCTGGTAACCTGCTATATAATGTCTAAGCACCACTTCATTAAAAAGTCTTTGTTGATTTAACTCAGGAGTCAGCAAACTATGGCCCAGTAAAATTTTATTGAAACACAGCCATACCCATTCATTTTCGTGGTATCCGTGGCTGCTTTCATGCTCAAACAGCAGAGTTGAGTAGCTGTGATACAGATCTCATGACCTGAAAAAAGCCTAAAATATTCACATCTGGCTGTTTGCAGAAAACAGTTTCCCAGCTTTGCCCTAGTCCCTGCCTTGACTGCCCTTGATCTACTATGTAGAAGTGGTTCCTGAGTGTTTCTTTAGAAGTTGCTTGAATCTTTGACAGCCTTTAATGAGCATCACACAACAAAGAGAGCAGTAACAAAAGCAGACACAGCTGTTCCTCGCACCCACAGAGTATGGCCACCACCATAGTGATAAGGGCCTTCCAGCTCTAGTACACAGAGACAGAGAGGAGAAAGATGTGGAGTGTTTATCTGCTAGGTAGAGCAGGGGAACAATTCCTCACAACAGAATTCTTAATTTCCTCACCATTCTTCTCAGTGAGAGTGTCTTGGTGTCCTAGGAACAGAAATAGAAGTATATGGGAAACTGATCAAGAGTCCACTTACATACATCCCTATAACTTTTGTCTAAAGTGGTACAAACTGATAAAATGTAAGATTCCTGCAGCTCTTGGATGATTAAGCAAAGAACAGGGTTCACTTACTCCCCATCCTTTTCATCTCACAATCAAAATGAATTGGACTGTGAATAATCAAGACTTCCATTCACACAGAGCAATTTACTTGGGGTTTAATAATTACATTAATAATGATGCAGTGTACCAACTACTAGTATTGTCCTACATTTTGACTCATAACACATTATTCTGTCAGGAATTATGGACTTTTAATTCATACATGACAACTTGATTAATTTAAAATAGTGCCAGACTCCACCCCCTGCTTCTTCCTTCGGGCCGCCCCCCCAACCATAATGACTCCTTGTGGATAGTTGAATGCTGTCTTCCATCTGGCAAGAACACAGTTCAACTGAAGCTCCTGTTGGTTGTGTTCTGGAAACATCTCTGAAACACCATAGCATTCAGATGTTTCAGGGGGGTCCCCTCCCAAAGCTGTGTGGAGGCCACATCATAAGTTAAAACAGATCTTCATTCTCAAGGCCCTGTAGTTTCCAACTACTCAAGTCTGTGTGCTCAATTCTAATAAAATTATGCTCTCTGAGCCATCTGGGGCACCATTATCTTTCTCATCCTTGACCTTGTTGAAAATTGTTGATCTTAAAATTCCTGAGAGGATCCTCCTTGCTCCTTTCTGATGATGTACTATCTTTAGGACATGTCTCTTACTGCTATTGCCCTTCAGAATCTGAAGATACCAGGCGTATTTATTTGTTTATTCAAAGAACATGGTGAGCAGCTCCTATGTAGACAGAATAGACAAGATACAGCTGTGACTTCAGAGGACCCTGTAGGCTAGATGGAAAACAACGCAAGCATAGAGGACAGGATGCGTCGGAATTCAGACTGCAAACCTTAATGTTCAGGAAGGTTTCCCAGAGGAGTGATATCAACACGTATTTTAAAAAGGAATAGGAACCAGATAGATTGTGTATGGGATGGAGTCATAGGCAGAGAAGTCTTCCCATCACTTGAGAGTTCTTTATCCATACCACACTCATGAGTTTTGTTGAGTAAGGAAAAGAATCTCAAAATGTCTTTCTGTCACTTTTCCAGAGACTCTGTTCTCTCACAAAAGTGAGCAGCACCTTACTATACTGAATTCCTGAGTCACTTCCTCAGGATCATGTCTGGACTTTTAGCAAAATTCACAAAGCTCTCCTGGTCCTGGCATTATTCTTAATCATGATTCACAAACAGTTGAAAATTATGAATTTTACATGTCACTATGTAGCTTTATTTCAGGGAGGTATAAAAAGATTGAGACTCCTGTCCTTGTTCTCAGAGAGAGAAAACATCTAAGATACTTAATCTGGGGTTTATGTTTAGCTTTAATTTTCATGAGTTCTGTACAACTTTTGCCAGCAACATCTGGAACCAGGAGCATGTCTGTCACATTGCAATAAAAGAAGATTCACTTGGCTGGGTTCCCCCGTGGGAAGAGGTCCAGGGGCCGGAGCAGCAGAGAGGGTGTCAGAGCATCAGGGGCTTCTCCTGGAAAGGGGCAGGGACATGTAACTTCTGCCTGAGGAAGTTAAGATAAGATCCAACAAGTAGGGAGGCATCAGCGCAAGGCAGGTATTTTGCTCTGTTCTGTGCTTCAGCTTGGCAGTTCCTTTCCTCTTAAAACCTCTCTGCTCCTAAGTTCTAAAGTTTTAAAGGCCCTTCTGATCACAGATGGCTCTCAGTAATAAACCATCCACACTTGAGCCCAGCTCCTGACAATGCACCTCTTCTTCAGGCCTTCCATCAAAACATTTCTGACTGCCATCCTATTAAAACAAAAAGCCCCAACACGCGGAGGGAGATGTACAGAAAGGAGATGCGTCAAAGTGAAATCAATGTGGAGACAAAAGGGTAAGGGTGACTTTTCCTGCCATAAAAATTCCTTTACAGTTATTATGATCATGTTTTGTTAATAAAACTAATGCCGTTTTTATTTCTTTCTTTTTCCTTCCAAATTTTTTAGTTCCCTTCTGCCAATCTTTGATGAATTAGGTCAGGGTTATGAGCTAATTGCTTACTACTCCCAGAAGCAATTGTGCTTTCAAGATGGATTCTTGGAGTCGAATGATAGCCAAATAAATTGTTTCCAAAGTCAGCTCAGCAGCATGGTTGAGCATTTTTTTAAGGGGTTGGTGAAGAATTCGTGAACTTTTAACAACTGGTAAAGATCTTGACTGTCATCTGGTAGAACCTTCTCTTCAGTGAAGCGATTGCCCCTGCAGCGCCCAGAACGGCTGGATCACTTCCGGTTATGGGAACTCTCTTCTGTGAGATACAGGCTGCTAAGCCCTCGAATTGTTTGGATGGCCAGAAAGTTCTCTTCACTGAAAGAATATCTGCCTTCTTCAAAAGTCTTTTACTGAGCCAAATTTGGCCCTATAGCTGCTCCAAACTAGCCCCTGTCCAAAGGGACCATGATTTAGTAGTACTTTGGTTTTACAAATGGTGTTGCTATAAATACTCTGTTCCTTGTCTTCTAGCACATGAAGTTCGAGACTCTGCATATCTAGAAGTGGAATTGTTAGACCTCGGAATGAATAAATGTTCAGGCCAAGAAGAGCCAAGTTTTTTTTTTTTTTATTTTAAGGAGAAAAAAAAGTAAAAAATAACAATATAAACCAGTTTCAAAACAGGCTAGTAAGACAGTAACAGTATTTAATACATTGTGTATTGTCTACATGGTAGCTAGAGTACAAGATAGGCATGAAATATTGTCCAAACAATATTAGCACACACTTTTCTTTTCAATGAACTAAAAGAAACTAGCTGTATTACTATCTTAACAGTCTGTGTGTGTGTGTGTGTGTGTGTGTGTGTGTGTATAATTTTTTCCTTTTCCCTTTTTTCCTTTCCCCTTTCCCCCATTACAGTTTGTCTTTTGTTTTTTAAGAGAGGAAGAATAAAAACAGAAATAAAATAAAAGTTTCAAATCAGGCTAGTAAGAGAGTAACAAAAGTTAATACATCACCCATTGTTACCTTCATAGTACTTACTTGGAGTACAAGATACAGGCGTGAAGTAATGTCCAGACAATATTAGCACAAATCTTTCTTTTCAATGAACTAAGAGAAACTAGCTGTCTCACTATCTGAAATATCTTGAGTACATGCATGAAAGTGGTTAGACCATTCTCCACTGTCACAGGGTACAGTTTGTATTTTCCTTTCTTTTTAATGCATTCTGAAGAAGAGTTTTTTTTAACTCCAATCTTTTTTATAATGAGACCATTTTGGCTTAAAACATTCTTTCTTATCTCAAGATCAGACAGACATTCTTCATATTGACTTTGTGTTTTTAAAATTTCATCTTTCACATTTCATTTCATAATACAGCTAAAATTGATTTAATGTAGGAGCAAATAGGAATCCAATTTAATTTTTTTTCTGTGAATAATCAATTTTCTCACACATCATTTGTTGAATAGTCTTTTCCTCCCCAAGTTGTTTTGTTTTGTTTTGTTTTGTTTTGTTTTGTTTTGTTTCTTTAAGACAGTATCTCGCTATATAGTACAGACTGGTATTAAACTCACTATGTAGACTAGGCTGATCTTCAGTTCATAGCAGTCTTCCTGCCTCAGCTTCCTAAGTCCTGGAATTACAGGCACACATAACTACACTTGGCACCCAAGCAGATCTGTGATGACATCTATATCATATACTAAAATCCATATATGTATAGGCTTATTTCTGGCTTTCCTATTTTTCCTGCAAATCTATTGTCTGTTTTTATAGTGTTGTAAGTTTTATTAGGTGTAGGGCAAGAATCCAGATAAATTATTCGCCATTATTATCCCTTTGATCTTACAGATATATATTAGAATTAACTCAATGAATTTCAAAACAGAAGTATTATTAAAACTATATGAAATCAATTCATTGAAATCAATGGAGATAATTGGCATGTTTATGATATTGAATTCATGAACTAAGAAAATCTCTCCATTTGTCTCCTTTATTCCAATACAATTTTTAAAACTTGTAAATACAAATCATACACTTTTGTTATATTTATTCTTTTTATTTTATTTTAAAGGTAGTAAAATACAACAAAACAAGACAGAACAAAGCCAATCAAGACAATGCAGTGAAATTGGTACAGAACTTCAGAGCAGGATACTGGGATAACAGTAATAGGTATCACAGTATATCTTGTTACCTTCACAATAATTGTCCATTCAATCAGTTATAGCAAAATCAAACCAAAAATGGAACATTATAAAACCTATCAAAAAAGAATAGTGAATAGAGCAAAACAGTTAATCAGAACAAAGCAAAACAGTGAAAACAATATTTGCCTTCAAAGAGAAGATAAAAGGAAATCCCCGTATTTGCTATATTGCATACAGTCATCCTCCCAAGAGATGCTCAGACCTCTGGCCCCAGGTCAGCACAATCAACCAGACAATACAAGCATTTAGTTGCTTTATGTGCCTTAGTTGCTATCAACTCAGGCTGTCCTCGATGCCATCCAGTTGCTAATGGGGTGGGGTAGGAGATGGGAAAATGGGACATTTTGCCTGGAGACTCAAGGGAGATGCTGACATGTTGTATTCTTGGCTCTTCCGCTGCTCACTGGACGTGGCCACTTACCAGGAAGGAGGGCATGTTGCTTTCTTGCTCAGTGCCCTAACTTCCAACATGGCTGGATCTCGGGAGTATAATATTTATTCTTAAGTACTTCATTTTTATTGTGTTACAAATTATTTCCTTTTTGAAATTATTTTCTTACTTGTGCATGGACATAAAAATGTATCTTTTATTTAGTTTTCCTAACCATTTTGCTAAATGCTATAATTGTTTTTGATATTTTGTTCAGATATTTTTCATTGTATGCAGATCTATTAATTGGAATTACCAATTTTGTTTGTTTTCTTTTTGTTTCCTATTATTCTTCTATTTGCTTTTTTTAGTCTTGCCATGTGGCTAGAATATTAAATACAATGTTGAATGGAAATCTTAACAGTGAACATATCTGTTTTCCTTCTAATTTTAAATATAATGTTTCCAGCATCCCTCCATAAGAATGATACTTGATGTGAATTTTGCACACTATATTGTCTTCATTGATATAAGAATATTTTTATTCATATAGTTTGTTAGTTGTTTTATTATGAGATGAATATGGAATTCTGCAAAACTTCTTCCTGAAAATAGGTTTACTGAGGGAAAAATTGCATACAATAAAATTCATGCTTTAGACTGTACAGTTCAATGAATTTTGACAAATTTATGTAGCAGTGTACCATGACTATGACCATATGTGGGTCATTTCTATCACCCTAAAATTTTTCTAATTCTCCTTTGCAGTCAAGCTCTTTGTATTTCTTTTTGATAAAATCCAAGATTAGGTTGCTAATATTTTACAAAAGATATTTTGTGTGTATGCTTGCAAGTGGGTATTTTTGCTATAATTGTACTTTCTCTACTGTGCTTATCTGATTTTGACATTGAGGTGATTCTGGCCTCACAGGATACAGTTATGATTATATCTTTTTCTTCCATTTCATAAAAATGCTTCTCCAAAGTTGAACTCATCTATTTCTTGAAAATTTGGTAGAATTCACTTGTCCAGTGGTAGGCTCTGCTGCTTTCTTTTGAAGAAGAGTTTTAAATATGATTCAGTTTAGTTTCTAAAGATAAGATTGCTAAGGCTTTTTTAAATAGACAACCTTAATTTCCAGATATTTGTATATTTTGTTTCCATTTTCAAATTTATTGGCATGAATTTTTAATACTGTTTTTTCATTTTAAGCAATCCCATAGGTAATATTTATTTGTTCATTTTTTTATTCTTTATCAATATTGCCAGGCATTTAGCTACTTAATAACATTTTTAGAGTTCTGGCTTATGGCTTTTTGATTGCCTCCGTTTTATATTTGTTTTCTATTTTCTTGATTTCTGCTCTTATGCTCTTTATCTCTTTCACATCTTTAAGTATATTCTCTTGCTCTGTTTCTAATTTCTTAAGCTCATTACATTTCAGGCTTCTTTTCCAAAATAAACACATTGCTATAAATTACTCTCCATGAGTGCTACACATTGTTGGTTTATATAACTCCATTATTATTTAGAGCTAAGTAATTTCATATCAAATATTATTTACTTGACCCCTAGTTATTTAGAAAGGAGTCTAAAAATCTTGGTATGCTTGAGGATTAGTCATCTTTTTATATTTTCCTTTTACCTAATGGCATACCTGCCAGAGAATATGATCTTTATGTATCAAGTTTATAGCCATTTGTACATGGGGGGTAGAGAGAACAAGACCAGACCAGCAAGCAAGCCCAGGATGGGAACCAGCACCATTCATGGGCTACCACCAGACTGGAAGAGCCAGACCCCATCCTCCCACTGTGAGTCAGAACCATTTGCAGACCAGGAATAGAGAGAAAAAGGCCACACCAGCAAGCAAGTCCAGTCTAGGAACAAGCGTCATGCATGGACTACCACCAGATTGGAACAGCCAGACCTCTGTCTCTCCACATGAGTTAGTGCCATTCGTGTACCTGGGGTAGAGAAAACAAGGCCATACCAGCAAGCAAGCCCAGTCTGGGTACCAGCACCATGCATGGACTGCTGCCAGACTGAAACAGCAGGCCCCAGCCTCTACTAGTGTTCAGGCTGGCAGACAAGAAGTACCAATACCCTCCTCACCCCGCACCTTCCGTAAGTGACCAACTTACCTGGCCAAACACAAGCTGTGATGATAGCTAAGGAGGTGAAATGCAATTGGATGCCTGTGGTGCTTTGTTGTTTCACTAATGTTGCAGGTCTAGGCCAGTGGTATGATCATAGGCTCATGGATAGTGGTATGTAGTGTGACATCTGGGTGGGATCTCCTTCTGAGGGTTGCAGCCATTGTTGCCATTGTTGATTCCCTATGGTCTTGTTTTGGAAGTCCTATATCATTTCCATTGTTTTGTTTGGTTGAGTTTTATTTCCTTTTGTTTTGTTTCATTATGCCAAATCCGATGGCAGGAACAGCTATTTCAAAGACAGTAAGACATATGATGGTAGCAATTTTGAATTTACTATTGGCTTGTTTTGAACTCCTTTATTGCATTCATTGTTTTGTTTTTATTGTTTCTATTCTATTCTGTTCTGCTTCATTTTTACTATGTCTGAAGTTATCTGCAGCTATTTTGAAGACATCAAAAGGCATTATGATAACTGTTGTTGATTTTGTAATGTTTTGAAGTCTTGTATTTCTTATACTGGTTTGTTTTAATTGGTTTTATTCTGTTTTATACACTTTAAAATAAAATTTTAAAAAGTTTTATATTAGTTGCAGCTTGCTGTATGAGTATGATCAATTTTTGTGAATACTGAGATGATTTTTTATTTTTATTTTTTAGTGTTTTGAGCTAGGATCTTACTACATAGTTCAGGCTGGCTCTGAACTCACAATGTAGCTGAGGTTGACCTTGATCTCATAGTGATGCTCTGCCATGTGCTACCATGCCCAGCTAAAAAGGTGATTCTTTAGTCTTGGAGGAGCAGAACTGTATATATGATCAATGTATTAGCTCAAGTGCATTAATAGTATTCAGATCATCAATATTACTATGTTCTTTTAATATTATAATCTATAATATTTGAGACATGTTAAAATTTAGTGTGATAAAATGTTTATAAATTTCATCTTTAATTTTTTAACTATATTGCTTTATATATCTCTTGTTTTATCATTAGTAGAAGTTCAATATCTTGACATCAATGCAAGTATTGTAATTTGCCCTCAGGGCAACTCCACCCTATGTGGCTACCAAATCTATGGCTCTTCTTTTTTTATGGATGGATTGGGCTTTGAAGATCTCTATTCTTTCCAGAGACATCGGCAATATATCTAAGAATATATTTTATTTATGATCTAATTTTTTGTTGTTGTTGTTGTTTTTTTTGGTGCTGGGGATTGAACTCACAACCTCGCATTTGCCAAGTAGGCACTTACACCACTGAGCTAAACCCCCAGCCCATCTATGATCTAATTAACCCGAGGGAACTTAATTTAGAATATTAGTAGTCATAACTCCAGAAATAAAATGCTCCTAAATGACAACTATTTAACTCTTGTTATTTACAATAGGGGTCCAGTTAGTATTTAAATCACACAAGGGAGCAACAAATGAGTGAATGAATATTCATCTGTAATTACAGCCTCCACTCAATGCTCACCTCATCATCTCAGCTCCACCTTCTGTTCTGACGAGAGGCATTAGAATCTCATAGGAACATGAAGCCTACCGTGAACTGATATTTGAAAGATCTAGGTTATGTGTTCCTCATGAAAATCTATTCTGACCATCGTTCAGCCTTTCTTCCCCCACATCCTTTCCTTCATGGAAAATAATGTCTTCCATAGAACTGGGTCCTTGGTGCTGAAAAGGCACCAAGAGTAATGCTGGGTGATGCTTGGGTAATGCTGATTTAGAGCATTTGCTTAAGAAAATAATAAAATCAACAAAAAAGCTTATCTGTTGTGTTATCTGGTAACATTGTCAAAAGAATATTCTGCAAAGTTGGATTACATAGTGTTTGTACAATCCACAGTACCAAACACCAATTATTTTTCCATCTCCAGTGAATTCCTTTCAAATTACCAAAGCAGCCATTGTGTCAGCTCTTGTCTTGTATCCCACTTCAGTATCCCTTCTCAGAGATGACAATCTCGCCAGCAACAAAGAGTAACATTCCATTCACTCCTCTACAATACTCGACCTTGCCTCACCGGAAGGTGTGTGCTTTCCATGGTAATTCCACTACTTATGCTCTTAGTCTTATTTTCTTCAGTCTATGCCCTCTTGATTAATCCTCCTTTAAATTTTCTAATATTTTCTTCTCTTAAGATCACAAATATTCCCATGTAGTCTTAGTGTCCAACTGTGACTTCCCTTTGCTCTTTCACAAACTGGAGTTTTAATGGCTTTTAAATTGTGTTACACTTAGGGTGATTTGACATCCATCTTGGGTTCCTGAACCTTATCTACACCTCTAATTTCAGCATATCAACTGAGATCTTAAAATCTATATCCTTTCTTCTCTATTGAAATTGTTCTGTCAGAGTTCTTAATTTACCAAATCCATTGGCATATGTACCCACACAGAAAAAAATATAGATAAGGTAAAATAAGGACTTGAATTTACAATTATTGGAGTTATCTACAGTACATTGGCGTTGCCCTCATTATTCTAGTCTCACCCCAATGGTTTAGGTACCCAATGAATATATCCTACTCTGACTCTGCAGGCAAAATGAGCTCTTTCCTACTGACCCCATGAAAGAAATCTGGAATTGTTTTTTTCTTTAGACAATTTTATGTGGTACGACTGACATCTGGTAACCTGCACATATATAATGTACAGTTTTATGAATTTCTAAAATTTTTCAAGTATGATAAAATATACATAACATAAAATTTACCATGTTAATCATTTTAAGTGTGAATTTTAATAATGTTAAGTATATTCACATTGTTATGCATCAAACCTTCATAACTTTCTTCATCTTGTGAAACTAAAACTCTATATTCACCCAAAACAATTTCCAATTTCTTTCTTTCATGGAACCTAACACCACTGTTCTACTTTTCATTTTTATGAATTTGACTATTGTAAATACCACACATAAATGGAACCATAAAATATTTGACTTTTTGTGATTGATTTCTTTCACTTAATATAATGTCTTCAAGGTTCATTCATAGTGTAGCATGTGTCAGAATTTCCTTTTTTTTTTAGCCTGAACAATATTCCATTATATGTATACATCACTTTTTATCTAATGATGGATGCATAATGCTAATGGATACATAAGCTTGTTCCACCTCTGGAGAGGATTTGACTCTACACATATTTGCCCCACTTCTTAATCTAGCCTGACCTTGGTCAGTATGTTCTCTTACTGGCTACTTAGCATGTCATTGCAATGTCTTCTGGATATACCAATCCTCAATAATCTTGAATTCCCTTGTGAGGATGAATTTTTCTGTCTTCAGTATAGCAGTACTGGCTTTGGGAAACTTCCCTGAGGTCCTTTGCCTCAGAGGGGAAAAAAAAAACAGAAAAAAGGGTAGAAATGATACAAAATTTCAAAAAAATAATAGTAAGACATGACTAGTCAAAAAAAATATCAGTAAGAAATCACTAGTTGATAAATTACACATTGTTATCTTAGAGGTTGTTGTTCAAGTTACAAAATCAAAGCTTAAAGTGGACAATCAAACAATGACAGTACAAACCATTCTGTTTGATGAACTAACAAAAACTTAGTAGTATGGTTATCTATCTTGCACACTTAAACATACAGGATACAGTTATATCCTTTAGAGCACTTTCTTTCCCTTTCATTATTACAGTATCTATTATACATTTTGGATCTTATTACTCTTCCAGTTTTTTTATTTTTTATTCTAGAGAGACAATATGATATTTACAAATGTGAGTCTGAGTCTGATTTATTTCACTTATGAATATGTTCTCAATTTGCTTCCATTTACCTATAAAAGTCTCAAGATCATTCTTTTTTATAGCTGAGTAATATTCCATTGTATAAAAATACCACATCTTTTTCATCTATTCTGCAGTTAATGGGCATTTTGGTTGTTTCCAAGATTTAGCTATTACAAATTGCGCTACTATAAATATAGTTGCACATATATCGCTGTGACATGTGAAGTCCTTTGTATCTTAACCCTTGTAGTTTCACATTGTTTTTTTTTTTTCTTTAAGTCTGACAACAGTTCAGGGACAATGGACAGCTCTCTGATTAGGCCTTTCTCAGTCAAACTTCACCCCTTTTCTGTGAAAGTCAGCTGGCCCTGTGACCTGCTTAGAATAGGAATACTATTTCTTTCCAGACAAAGTCATGTATGTCTTAGTAGATTTCCTTTTGGTTAATAATGACTGGAGATATTTTTATGTCTCTGAACTAATCTTCCCCATCCAGAGTAATTAATGATTCACTTGGGAAGGCAAACTAAAAATTTGCCTTGCTCATAAATGTTTAAAGAAAAGCTACTTCACACTCCAGATTGGGAAATCACAGGTGTACTATGGAGATGGTCTATTTGAGGGTTACACTAAATATGACTTCAGTGTAACAACAACATGAGCAGCATCACCACTGGGTGAAACCATGTGTGAACTTGTCCCTCACAACCCTGCTGGCCCCTCCTCTCTGGACTGGTCACCTCAAAAAAAGCCAGGCTGGTTTTGATTTTTGCGTCCTCTGCTTTTTCTAGCTTATGCCACTCTACACAAATCTAAAATCTATGGTAGTAGAAGCTTCTATAATGCTCAGCATGAGAGCACATTTCGTATTTGACTGGTCTGAGGTTAATTTGAATACACTATGATTTTGAATTACATAACTAGTAACCAGTTATCTTGCTGTGAACCTGTCCCTTGCAACTTTGAGTGTGATGGAGGGTAAGAGTTTTCTCCTCAGTTAGAAGGGACACAGAATGAAGAATTACACAAATCCAGTCAGGGAGACCCAGCTGAACATTAAGGACTTGATTTAGAAATCTTTGAAAGTTTTAGAACAGATTTAATTAGGGCCAGGACCTGGGAGGACCTGCCATAGAGACAATACTGAGACTGGCTTGCCTGTTAGTGCAGTTGGCTAGGAAGTTACAAGCACAGCTGTCTAATTCCAAAAGACATACAAGTTCCATACACTTATACCCTACTTTTTTTCTTTCTTTCTTTGGTTACTATTACTTTTTATTTTATTACATTAATGGAATTTACAAGGTATGCATTGATCTTATCCATTTCCCTTTCTTGTACCTTTGTCTCCCAGCTGCTACCCCTGCGACCCTTCCCTGGCCATAGTAATTATTACACTTTCAGATCAACTTTATTGGTTAGTTTCCACATGTAAAATAAAACATAGTGTTTGTGTTTCTATGTCCAGCTTATTTTGTTTCCCCTAATATCCTTCATTTCCATCCATTTTGCTGAAATTCACTGGATTACATGATTCTTTATGGTTGAATAATATTTCATTGTATATATTTGAGGTGTGACAAAAATATAGGGAATGGTTAAATGTTTTTAAATGGATCACAGTAAAAGACAAATTGTCATCAGTCCATCTCAAAGCACTCCTCCTCACTTCAAACACACTCCATTGTTCTTGCCACGTTCTGCAGCAGTTCTGAGTCTTCCTTCATGTCTTCAGTTGCACTGTCTTAGAACTTGTTCGCTTTTCATCATCACTTTGCTTTTGGGGAAGAGACAAAAATCACACAGTACCTTATCTGGGGATTCTGGGGAAATGCAGTCATGTTTTTATTAACCTGTCTTTTCATCAGGTGGTACTTCATAATCACTGTATTTATCACACCTCTTAAAGACATTCATGAAAGAAGACTTCCAGAGCTGCTTCAGAAAGCAGAAGAACAATGAAATGTGTGTTCTCAGTGAGGGAGAATATTGTGAGAGATTATTGGTTAAGTGTCTTTTACTGTATACATTTTTAAAATTTGAGCTTTCACTATATATTTTGTTCACCCTTTTTACACCATAGTTTTTTTTCCCAAGATGCAGTGAGTTGCCTCTTTTTTTTAAAATAATTTTATTTAAAGAGAAAAAAAAAACAAAGCAGAATAAAGGGTAGCAACAATACAGTATTCCAAGGAAAAAAGGAAAAGAACAACAATAAAAAAACCTAAGAAATTATTACTTGACAAATTACATACTGACTTCTTGGAAATAGTTGTTCAAATTACAAAGTTAAAACATGTAAAGTAGACATTTAAACAGTGAGACTGTTAACAGTTCTGCTCCACGATCTGACAAAAACAGCAATATGGTCATCTATCTTACCCACTCAAATATACATGCAATTATAAAAGGGTAAAATTAAACACAACAAAACAGAGCAAAGTGGATCACGAGAAAGCAATGTAAGAGACAAAAATTTCAAAACTAGACAATCGGAGATATTCACTGTCTATCATATTGACTCTTGTTTTCTTCCAAATAGTTGTCCATATTGTCACATACAGGGAATTCACATGAAACAACCTAGTATGGAATTGATCTGAGCAGGATGAGGAGGGCATTTCAGGTCTTCAAAACCAGACATTAGGGAAGCCACGAATGGCTGTCATAGTGTCTCTCATTCTCCTCAAAACAGCTGTCCATACCTTAATGTGTGTTGAACTTAAACAAGGCAAAGCAAGCTAAAATCACTTTGAACAAAGAGTTATAGTTTTGCTGGATCACATCATGACATTATGGAATCAGCACTGGGTATTGTAGTGTCTCTTTTTCTTCAAAGTAGTTGTTCATTTCAACATGTGTTATATAGTTGGTTCTCGCAAACTGTTTATAAGCTCTACACATGCATGAATCTCTACATGTATATCTATCATTTCTGTATTAGAGGGAAAAACAAAACAAAGCAAGATAAAACAATTCCTAGAAAAGCATGAGGCAGAAAAGTCACATAAAACCACAATACAAGGTGATCTACAATGGTTACCATGATGTCTC
This sequence comes from Dolichotis patagonum, assembly GCA_004027295.1. Taxonomy (NCBI): domain Eukaryota; kingdom Metazoa; phylum Chordata; class Mammalia; order Rodentia; family Caviidae; genus Dolichotis; species Dolichotis patagonum. The sequence goes on from PVJX010002281.1 coordinate 131,298, forward strand.
AGCAGTGTATAACAACATTAATAAAAATGAAGCATTGGAGACATTATAAGACTTCAAAAGCAAGTAATAATCAAACCAGAGTGGGTATCTTAGTGAATCTTGTCATCTTCAGTGTAGTTGCCTATACACTTAGACTTAATGCTATCAATCATAACAGATTTAAATAAAATCAGTCAATACAAAGTAGCAATCTAACAAACCAGATTCAAATAAGATCAGTCATAATAAGACAGTATAAGTTATAAAGGGCTTCAGATTAAGTTGACAGGAAAATTAGGGGTGATTACCATAATATGTCCTCTTATTTTGGGGATAGCTGACCATGTCCTCAAGTCTAGTGTAAGTAGACAAACTGGAACAGCATGTAATCCATCCAAGCAGAGTGGTGAGAATAATGTAAATTTTAAATCTTGTTACCCCATTAACAATATCCTCTGCCTCCCTTTTTGAGACAATTCCTCCCCTTTCACTCCCATAGGGTGCACTGGTTGTTTTGGGTCCCACTGCCTCCCTATATAGAGCAGCTCAATGGACCCTATCTCCTGATCTACTCTGCCTGTGTTTCTCTCGGTTAGTATTTCGAGGCCCTCTATACTAGAGATTATAGCCAATCTTCTCTGCCTCATTTCTGCTATTCTATTCTTCTGCCATTGAGAATCTATTTTTGTCTTCCATTCCACTGTCTGCCTTGTTCACTGAGGCCTCTCTGCCACTGTTCCTGAAATGCTCGTATTCTTGTTCTCTTTCCCTAGAATGTCCTTCAGTATTTTTTGTAGGGTTGGACTGGTGGTCACAAATTCTCCTAGTTCCTCTTTGTCGTGGAAGCATCTTGTTTCTCCATTAATTTCTAGAGAGAGTTTTGCAGGATATATCAATCTGGGCTGGAGATTATTTTCCTTCAGCACTTGAATTACTTTACTCCAAGCTCTTCTTGACCTGATGGTCTGTGTCGAGAAGTCTGCCATGATTTTGATAGGTTTTCCTTTATAGGTGATCTGTTTCTTTTCTCTGATGGCTTTTAATATTCTTATATTGAATTTCTGGGATCTTGATTATTATATGTCTGGCTGTAGCTCTGTTTGGGTTGTAGGTGGCTGGAGTTCTGTATGCTTCATACCTCTGCATATCATTTCTTTTTTCTATGCTTGGGAAATTTTCCTTAATAATGTCTGTGAACAGCCTTTTTAATTCCTCTGATTTGATTCCTGCTTCTTCATTCACATACTTTATTCTTAAGTTATAGATCCTCTTGTCATCTTCCAGTCTTTGTATCTTTACTGCCTGCTCCCTTGTTATTTTTAAGAGATCTTCCCTTTCATGACCCCACATTGCAAGCCTGTGTTCAATTTTTGACAGCCTATCTTTGGTTTCTTTCAAGCAGTTTTGCCAGCGTTCTATGGAGTCTTTAGTTTCCTGATAATCTCTTTGAATCTGCTTCATGAATGCTAGGTTTTTTCTGAATTCTTCATTAAATTTTTCTCTCCATTTGTGTTCCTCCATTCTTCTGTCTGTGTGTTCTTGAGAGGTGCCCAGCCCTTCTTTTATTAATCTACTTATCTCTTGTTTAATTTGAATTAATATTTCAGTTTTGGTCCTGCTTATGAGGTCCTGAAGATATCTCTTTATGTCTGCTCATGCTATGTTTGATGTTGCATTCTTGCTGCCCTCAATCTCTTTTGTATTTACCTCTCCTGGATCAATGTTCTCAGGGTTGGGGGCTGGGAGATTTTTCTTATTTCTCCCTTTCGTCATATTTTTGGTTCCTTCCATACAAGTGTACATTGTAATTCCCAGACCCTTTTCTTGTTGGTTAAGGCTCCTCTAGAGGGCACAGGCTAGGAGCTTTAGCCCTCTTCAATAGGTTATCAGAGATTAGAGTTCACCCTTGGGCAGTGTGCCCTAGCTCCTCCCTTCTGGGCCAGTCAACCTTTGCAGGCCTTCACTGCGTCAGTGTGCACTGATCTCAGGGAAGTAATATTGTAGCTACTCACTGGGTCCCCGCCAGGGGCGCAGCCTAGTCCAAGCAGATTCCACCAATCCGCTCGGTGAGAGGAGCAACCAGCTGAAGCCACTTCCTTATGGAGTTAGGGCTGTCCTGCCCAAATCCAACATGTCATCCA